>WOGO01001709.1:0-17387 GCA_015342085.1 Leptinotarsa defecta
ATTAATCATTTGAAAAAGCTAATGTTTTAGCGAAACATGTTATGATTATTTTCAATAAAGTTAGTGGAGATCAAATCGTTTAAGTGTAGTTTGTGAAATTATTTTTCACCATCTTTCATTGAACCATTCTTGTCACGTAAAATCTTCCGTATGTAAGAAGCTCTTTGGAACTTTGGACTCTTTACAACATTCAAAATGGAGGCTAACCAACAACTTGAAATATTCGAACCCTGTTTACTGATTTCTTGGTCTGGAGCTTATTGTCCCTTTTGTATATACTGACCTTGCACTTGTACAATTGTACAAGTACCCGGTATCTACTGAAATATAAAGGCAGATCGAATTTCTCGACTATAAATAAACCATCTCAACTGAGAGCAATAATTCAACCTCAAAGTCTTCAGTTATTCCAGAAGTTAATTCGGTTTGAAAATCTCCGTGCTTGAAACGAATGACATTCCTCGCCTGTAAAAGATACCGACAGTTTTAAGGTCTATTAAAACTCATTGCCAGACATGGTCTCGAGGTTTACTGAAGATATATGGAAGAATTAGTTTATGAGCCATACATAATATTTCTACGAAAGTGTTGAAGCGGGATAACGGGTGTGTTTTGGCTAAATTTAACTATGGGAGTTTTTTGCTTTCAGAGCAGAAAATGATTTATATTTTGCACTTTGAAATATCGAAAATTGAGTTACAGCATGGATTTATAATGAGAAGAAATCGCTTGGACGAATATTTTTTTAACGCGTTTTCAGTTACTGAGTAAGTCGAGGTTGTATTCCGGCTGGCGTCAATGTTTTAGAATAGACAAAAGTGTGTTTTTTGTAGTATATCTCCAGCCAACATGAATTTCCACAAAATAAACAAGTCGTCAAGCGAAAAAGTAAAAGAAAAATATGCAATTTTACAGTGATCATTTCATTTCAGAAGGAGTCGATATTTTCACTTGTATATATCACAGTTCGTCGAAAAGTAGATACGGTCCTGACATTTGTAATTTAATCAACGTTGCTAATATGACTTCTTGTTCCAAATTCTGTGCGAATAATTTAGGTCACATATTCGACATTGTGGCCTTGTAATGATTTCGGCGTTATGACTTGCGTTTTGCTAATTATATTTTGTTTTAATTAACGCACCTAGTAATATAATAGAAACCGCAGCAGATCTTTTTTCAGATGTCTTTATTCGGAAGTGACAAAATCATAATTTGAAATACGAAATTGAGGTCAACAGGAGTGCAAACAAATATTTGCTATTCGTGTTTTGAAGTATGCAAAATTGAGCAAGCTGATAATAATATTCATTGTGAGTTGAAGTTGATTACAAGATATTGACTTGGTGTCACGAAAAAATAGAATATGATCACTAGGAAACAAACACGTTAGAAATTAAATGATACAGGCATTAACTAGAAATATGGATTCCGAATGAAAAGTGCTCCAGATAGTATATCAGAAAAATCAGCTGACAAATATTCATCCAGAAGCTGAATTTCAATAAGAAAATAACTTTACATGAATCTCTGGTACATTTCAGTTTGAAGGTCATAGGACACATTTATCCTGACTGCATAACCAGGGTATCATTCATTCTGAAACAATATTGAATTGACAAGCGCCAAACGTGATTGCGAGCCCGCCCCCATGCGCACAAACTAATTTTCAATGTAACCCCCACTAAAGCTCTTGCAAGACATACAAATGCGCAGTCCAATGTTCCATTCATTTGTTATGGATGACATTTTGAGACAAAGTTCAGATTTCTTTCACAACATTACGACGTCAGGCACGTGAAATAATTTTCAAAGTGTTCAATTATTTTGGTAGTTTCTTGTTTCGTCAATTCGTGTTGCGTCACATAGGGTAATTTTACCTGTTATGACCCATTTTATTCTTGTTTCGTCAACTGAAAAATATACCTGCTTAAGGTGTTCTTGTTTCGTCACCTCATCTTTGCACCTGCGCTAGTGATTAAGAGGCTTCTATTATGAATTTTTTATTTTTATTTTAAAAATAAATAAATACGGTTTAAACAATTCGATTCAAAATAAAGTCTAGAAATTGGGAAAGTTTGCCTTCTTCAAACAAAAAATCAAGTCTTTCCTCTTTATATTATATTAGTGTAGATTATTGATTAATATAATATTATTGTAAATAAGCATTAAAAAGAATTTAGGTTTACGGACTAACTAGTAGTCCCAGTTGACGAATGCGGAATAAATTATTACCTGTGAAAAGGTCAAAAAGGTACAGGTGACGAAACAAGACATTTTGGGGTAGGTGACGAATCACGAATTGACGAAACAAGAACAAATCATTATTTTCAAAGTCTTAAATGTGAGACGGATATGTTTTCAAATGTGAAAAATAAAACTTTTTCGCTACAAGTTAGGTACATTAAATAAATTTAAAAAATGACTATTTCTAGACAAATATTCATTTTGTATCTGGTATTTCAATGAGAGCCAGTGAAAGAGTGGTTAAAGCTATTATTTCTGTAGATAAAGGAGAAGTAAAATTTTCTATTCCAAGAAAGAAGCGGCATAGAAGAGCACCAGTGACTGATAGTCCCGAGTATGGGTATTCTAAAATAATACGGATTATTAACGACCTCAATTAGACGGAAGGGTGTCGTCTTACGGTAAAAAAGTTCCAACAAAATTAATGACGTTTTGAGAATTGTGGACCCTGAAACACCTCTTCGTAGAATTTGAAAGAAAATAGGTTTCAAATAGAGAAGGACTGAAAATAATAGAAACATTTTGATAGAGAAAATGGACATTAAAGCATTTAGAATCAAGAATTTACAAAAAATCAATTGTGTTTCTTGATGAAACATACCTCCATAGTGGACATACATCTTCCAATTATACGGATAGATCAAACAAAGGGTTATGTAAAAATATTGCGAAGGGAGCAAGACTCAATATTGTCCATGCGGGGCGTGACATAGGCTTTATACCATATTGTCGTCTTATATTCAAATCAGGCACACCATCAGGGGATTATCCTGAATCCTGAGAATTATGGTGAACGGTTACAAATAAAGTTAATCCCAAATTCACCTGTTAATTCGGTAGTCGAGACTGATAAGATAATGCTCCATACCATAATGTCCGATTTCCAACACAAATTCTAGGAAGGCTGACATGGTGAAGTGGCTGCAAGAAAAAAGCATTATCTTCACCCCTAACATTCTCGAACTCGATTTCGATTTATACGAGTTGATCAAGGTAAATAAAAAGCATCATGTTAGATACAAATTTGATTCTACTTGAACACGACATAACGTTTTGCGACTTCCACCCTACCATCCGGATTTGAATCCTATTGAACTGATTCGGTCTTCTGTCAGAAACAACGTGTCCCAAAAGAAGGTAAGTTTCAAGATGAAAGATATGAGGAAACTGGCGGAGCGCAAGTTTAATCAAATCACCTCCGAGGAATGGCAAAAGCGTTGCCGACAAATAGTAGATATAGAGCGGAAATATTGAGAAAATGAAACATTCACAACAGACGTTCTAACAGAGGTAAATCCAGTGATTATAAATTTAAATGACGATAGCAGCACAAGCAGCAGTAAAGATGAAGTAAATTTGTATTCAGGTAGTGACTGATCGAAGTTCAATTTTGGATAAGTGTATCATTATATGTCATTTTGATGAACTATGCTATTACCTATAATACTAAATAAAATATAAAAAAGAATTAAAAGAAGTCATGTTTCATTTGCTACCCCAATTAAAACTAATTATAGGTACGACACTGGCCGGCAAGGGGCTTATCTTAATCCAATATTAATTTAGTTGGGAGAGTCTATACCTGCGCGATCGCTCGCCATCAGCCGTGGTGTGTACTGTACCACATTTTCAGAATATCGAGTGACGAGAAATTTATTAGTTTCCATATGACATAAAAGTTCTTGGCGATTTTGTTCAGCCTGAATGATTTCATGCTCTTCAGTTGAAGTTATTTGTTTGACCAAATGTAACTATAAGAATTTTATCTACATACTTTCGCGTGGAAAAAAAAGAATAATGGCGATTTTGAGGTTTTCCAAACTTAAACGTTAATTCTTCTTGATGAAGACCGAATGAGCGAATTCAAATATTTCACAAGAGCATTATTAGATTTGATACACTCAACGAAAATGATCTACCTTCAGTAGATGATTCATAAACATACATACAGTCTCAGTCCCTGTAGTGGCAATAGTTTTTATGAAATAACTTAGCTTTCTATTGGAAAGGGCACGAATCTGAAATGACAAATAATGAATGTAAAAAAGGGAGTTTTCTATGAAAACAATAAATTTTTCCCTAATTTGTCATCTTGATATTTAATTTTATTTTGGAAGATGTATGATTGGTTTTTCTTTCTTTTTTTCCACCCCTGCGTCGATTAGGTTACCTAGCTATATTTTTTCAAAATATTCAAACCATTTCGACAGTTGGTCACAACAATTTGGTGGATTTAAAAGACGAATCAATTATATTGGTAGGTCTGCCTACCTTTCCAACGAATAAACTCTTACAATATCAGAGACGAATAAAGTGGAATATAAAAAATATCGGAAATTATTTTTCGACAATGTTTAGTCAGGCGAATTTGACAACAGCTCAGTATCAACAAGGGGTCTGGTCATGAAGAATTGCCCGTCATTGTATTCAAAAAATGCCTCTGTCTTACGAAGAAGCGGTTTTTCTTTCTTGTTGGAAGATTGCTTGCGTTCAGCTTATTCCCAAAACGGCACAAATTTTTCCAAATAACGCAATCGAGAAACATGGAGAGTCACGAGTTGTTGCGCTTGATATTTCTAAGGCCTTTGACAGTGTGTGGCATGAGGGTTTGCTGGCCAAACTTCGATAATATAGCCTGTCGGATCATTTTGTGTATGGCTATCCAGCCTCTCGAAAGAACGTTTCCTGCAAGTGGCTGTCGATGGATATCTCTCGAATACTGTTACCATCAACACTGGTGTTCCCGAGGGATCCATATTGTCTTCAATCTCCTTTTTATTGTATATCAACGACTTATAGGAAAAAACAAGGATCCAATATCCTGCTTTGCTGACGACAGCACACTTGTCTCGTCATTCCATTTGAAGGCTGCATATTTTAAAGGTGATCTAGAGACGATTTTAAATTGGGTTGAAAGTAACCTGGTTCCACAAAAACCCAGGCATCGGTTTTAACCAAAAAATCCCCGAACTGGACATAATAATGTTAGGTTATGTTAGGTTATATAATAGGATATATAATAAATCACCTGACGAAATTAAATACCCAAATTATAATCAATACAAAGCAGAAGTCAAGAAAATATGCTCCCACCACTGTTTCTACACAGCTGACGAATACGGCCTGCAATATATAAGGTTAGTCCTATTTTCTGTCACACACTTATGAAGCATATTTACAGATCTGCCTTCCAAAATATTTCGCTAGTATACACCGGTAATAATTTACCTGTCTGATTGCCTGGTTCGCAACTTCTATCTATACTTATAATGTTTTATGCCTATGTGATTTTTTGTCTTTGAGGGAAAAATGTGTTCTACTATTTTATACATACAAATTGTCCACACCTAATGACCTGCTTCAAATGTAATTTTTTATATAACGTAGTCAATAAACATCTATATATCTATCTATTTATGTAGAACAGACCATTTCGCTTTCAACTTCGATAAGTTTGTTGGGGGTTAAAATGGACGTCAATATATCTTGACACAATCATGTCGTTGGAATTGCAAAGACTGATTCTCAAAACCGTGGAACACTGTTCCGAACCAGAAAACTGTACAAATCTCAGCATCTTTTGGTGTTTTATAAATCTCAAATCAAACCTTTTTTGAAGTATTGTTTACATGTATGGAGCTCCCCCCTTAGCATCCATGAAGCTGCTGGATTCCATCCTGAAAAAGCCATCCGCCTGATTGGAGGCAGGAACATCACTTGCAACCCTGATAATCAGGAACATCAAAGAAAAGTTGGAGATTCGTTCCTCTTCAGTTTATACTTTCAGGGGAGGTGTTCAAGTGACTTGGCACATTTGATTCCGCCAAGGGCGGTACATATCATGAATACGCGATGGACTGTGGCTGCTTATCGTTTTGAGGATCAACTCAGTACACCTTGATCTCCACTGTTCAAGAACTCTTTCCATTTGGAGAACTGCGTTTATGTGGAATAAACTCCCTGAGAACGTTTGTCCATATGAATTTGACCTCCAGCGATTCGAATCCAACGTGAATCGCTACTTTCGCACCTTGAGGATGTTCTTGTAGTACTTGGGATGTTCTTGTAGTACTTGTGTTTTATCTTGAAAAAATCGACCAGTTGATCCTGACTGATCACTGGGTGTAAAGGTAAAGACTATGTGTCCAATGGCAAAATAAAGAGAAACTCAGTGCATCATTTCTCAACCTATGAACTAGGAAAAAAACTGAGGAGGTTAGATTGCCTACATTTATTGTGGGCAGTTAACAAATAATCATTTTGAGTTTATTGTTTACTTGTTTCTATCGCTAATTCATGTCAGAGTCAAATGTCTCATACCTTTCATTATTCATGAAACATGATGTTATTAATGTAAATAAAAAGTTAATATACATATTTCAGACATTCAAAATTAGTATCACAATCACATTTTTGAAATCGGCCATTCAGTTTACTCACCAGATTATTGTATAGATAACCTGATGGTATATGTATTTGGTATTCAGTCACAACACAATTATCCTATGAAAAAATCAAGGATTAAAGAAATCAGTTTTCAGTCGAAAAAAATTGTGTCTCACTGATTACTACGTAACTACAAACAACTTTGTTGAAAAATAAATATAGTATGGTTAAAAGTCATTAGTAACCTTATCTTCAATAACAATAATGATTTCCATTAATTTAAATTACTTTCACCAAAATTCAATTGATGCTATTACGTAAGAAATACAAGTAAAATGTTTTTAAGAGAGTGTGGAAGTTGATATTTCTTTAAGGTCAATGGTGTGAGAATGTGATAATTACGGGATAATTCAATTGCCTCGGATATAAAGATATAATATTCTTCAACACAATATATCACGCATCGTTATTCATTCAAAGAAAACTGGATTCCCCAGAGTGCGAAAGGTTGATGAAAAATGGGGCACAATCAAGAGATGAATATTGTTGGTTCAAAGATTACATAGTTTTCCTAAAAACACAGGTTGAGTTAGGTTAGGTTGGGTCGAAAGAGAAACTCTATTCGACCCTCCGCCGCAACTCGCAAGGGTTTATTTTGGCTCACACCTACTCACACTCTACCAAATAAACCCAGCTCCTCAACGAAACCGATTAGTTTGTATGGTAAGTGGTCTTTTAGGTCATTTTCCAAACAGAGGCGACACACACCTTCCTCCAACAGTCCAAGTCTCTGCATATGATGATTCAAATGACAGTGACCTGTAGTAAGACCTGTTAGACATCGTAGTTCATGCCTACCGTGGTTCAACAATCAATCAATCTTCGAAGGGTGAATAAACGCCTTGAAGTGAGCCAATACTGGAAGATTCTGCCAGAAGTCCATAAATCTTTTTGCCATCTAGGTGTTCCATCTTTGCTTGGCAAAGCCTGAAGGGATGCCAATGACAGATTCTGGTCCGATGAAGCTGCTTGCAGCACCCTCCTTTGCAAGGGAGTCAGCAGCCTCATTGTTTTTCAGGCTAGTATGGCCAGGAATCCAGACCAGAGACAATCTGTTAAGTCTTCCTAAGTCGTTTTTGGCAATTTGCTACCATTTTAGACGTTGTTCGGTAAGAGCAAAGAACTTCCAACACCGCTTGACTGTCGAAAATATTTTTATTGACTTGTGTATGAGGTTGGATTCTTCCAATCTCTCCGCACCCAATTCAATAGCGTAAATTTCCGCTTGACATAGCAATAATTATAATAATATCCAGATCACTCTGTCAAGATGGTTGTTCTGATTATTGGATTCCTTGGTGGAATGATGCACAGATGCAGAAAGCTGTTATTCTTGGCTCACTGCGCTTGCTCAGGGCACATGATTCTCGGACCCAATGATCACTTACCCTACGGTGGGGAGTGGTCATTGGTTGATAATGTTGGCGCGCCCTCCCGAATGTTTCAGGGCTTCGGGGATAGGGCCTGACCAGCGCACACTACGGTGAAAAAAAAATAATAATGTCTTTATTTTAAATGAAAAATAAAATGTTACATGATATTCGTCTTGTTACTCAGAAATTCCAAATGGGAGTTCACCCGAAGGTGCTCTACCACTCAACCCTTGCTATTTTAAATATTCAGAATGACGACTTGTTTAACACAGATTATAAAAAAGAGGGTGCATACGAAAGAGAAATGCATCAGGATGTTTCAACTTGCAGACAACTTTTAAGCTCTTTTTTGAATTTATAAAAATTACTATGGTGTTCACCAATTCAAACACACCCACCCACACTCAATCAATCCAACTTAATTAGGCTGAATATACTTATACCAACGAATACAGCCAAAAGCGACAATCTTCAAGGTTTCATAGTTAGCAATTGTGATTCATAAACCACTGACAACTTGAGGAATTCCCCAATACCAGCGGCTGTATGGAAGAAAAAAAATGCATTGGAACTAGAACCTCAAGAGCTCTGAAAAGCCATACGGGCAAAAAATTAATCAACCATAAGACATTTTGCAGATGAGATGGAATAAATATTGGATTCATCACTTTGGCTCATTGTAAACTAGAACCAAATACATACATGCCATCAACGATAGTTTGACACCAAAAGGCAGAAAGGTCTGAAGCTAGTTCGACATCTGAAATTATTGCGGAGTTCTGAGAGGGGTAACTTTAGCAAAGATCCAACATTACAGGATGCCAAAGAACTCTGTCAGAGTTTTTGTAAAATGGGTGCATCAGTTGAGAAATTGTGAAAAAAACGAGTAGTAATTGTGGATAAGATATCAGATATCAAAGTAAAATTATGACTACATTTTGAACATGAAGATGATAATTCTCAGAATCGATAGTTGAGATATTTTCTTTCAGTGTTCAGAGTTAGTTAGTTCGAAGATCAGTTTAAGTAAATAACAACTTAGATGTCCATACTAACAAGTGGAATAAGAACGACAAATATGGAGTGTAGCTGAAATAACAAGTGTTGTGTGGTTTCACCACCCTTCATTGAGAACTCAGAGGGGCAGATGATTCACTACACCTGAGTACACTACTGACAGAGAACGCATTAGGATAGAAAACGATGAAATCTACCGTGCGACTTGATGCGCCTATTTGGGTTTTAGAGTGCAAGTAGCAATAAGGGTTGATGATTTCTTTAATTGATGGTCAATTATTAGTTCAGTATGATTATGCGGTATTTACGTAATTGAATTCGAATGAGTTTGATTTTTTCTGCAGTCTGTATTGAATTTGATTTCGGGTTTATTGAGGAAAGGAAAGAAAGATTTATTCTGAAGATTTAATTCATTTAGGTTGAAGATTGAATTTCAAAATGAAAATTTCTTGGGAAACATGAAATTTATTGAGATGAATGAACTAAAACAAAAATATAACTAAAGTTATGATGAAAAATTATAAAGGGTCAACTCCAGACAGAATTACTTGTAGAGTTATCACTATCCTCACTGGTACTATCGTTGTCACTATCACCTTAAACATTTATTATAATTTTGTCTATTGCAAAATGGAGAGGAAGTTCCTTCTAAGCATAAAATTTTTCGTTGCGTGTTTGCAACGGTCGGTCGGTAGCCAGGCGGTTCGACGCGGGTGCTTTGTTCACTCATTCGAATTGACTGCCGTGTTGGTCGGAGGTTCAAGCCCTTGTCTGCACGATCAATTTTCACCTGCTATCGTCCAACCCGTGTTAGGAATCACATGCTAAAAGGTGAGACCTCGTTAATCCTTAGCTCGCACAAGTTTCGATTTCTGAGGGTTGTCGTTCGTAGGAGTGCGACAGCTGGTTAACGGAAAAAGAGATTTTGAACGTTTTTTCCACTGCCCTTGAGGAAACGAAGTGAACAATTTGCCACATAAACTTTCAATAGATTTGAAATTAAAATCCACATTTTTATCAGCGACATATTGTTTCAGTGATACCCATACTAATTCTATTGGTTCAAATCTGGATGATACGGAGGCAGTCTGAGTACAGTATGTCCATGAGGAATTTCTTCATTTCTTGCAACCACTTTTTGTAGTTGTAGTTTATTTCGGTATGATAGTTGCCCGATTTTGTGTTGGATTTGAATTTTCCACGAATCCATTTTCTTCTCTTGCATTCACGATTACAAGTCTCTGCCCTTTCGAAATTGATGCCAGCAACCCCCCATTCAAATCATCATTCCAACTCTTTTCATGTGTATGTGAAGCATGGATATATGTTTCATCCATATAAATTATTGTTCTGAGGAAATTTCTTCACAACTGCTGAATTGCTGGTTTTTCCATGAGCAATTTTCTATTTTTTTCCTTTCCTCCATCTGAACCCCATTTCTTTCATCACTTTTCTTACTCGTAAGACCCCTTGTAACCATTTTCGTCAACGAATTTTTCATGTATGCTGTGTAAGGTGGGAATTTTTTTCAGTAATGTATTAATTCATTATATATCGACGAAGAAAGCCCTTGTCGAAATCATCAAAATCAAATTTTCATGTTTTCTATGCATTTTTTATTAGGCGTTAAAAAAGACGATGACCTACCATTTTCAACTGTTTTCATTTCACGAGCTATTCTTTTAATGTTACAGCCGCCGCTTTTGCACAACGCTCTTAAATTTTTTTCGGGTCGATACTCATGTCATTATCAGGTTCTTGTTGCATGGAAAAAGTACATTAGCAATCACTTCTCTCGCTTGACCACACACAACATTTCGTTTCAATTTCGACAAGAATACCATTTTCTTAGAGCACATACTTTTGTCGCGTACTATACTTCACCGAAGTGGACACTACAAGATTGTCGTCAATACTGAGCTCCGATCATCTTCAAGGGTTTTCTACCAAGCGCATCTTAGCGGAGGTCCTAAGCCGAGACTTTGATATCGCAGTCCTAGATTCGACAAGATGTACGTTATCAGTTGGTGTCAAAATCTAAGTAATTGCTGACGACTAAGGTCTATATAGCTATCTCTCTTCGATGTACTGAGTGTAAGCTCTGATCAGACGCAAAACAACTTTACGTTTTCTTATTCCTCTTACAGAAGAAAAGGATGCTATATAAATGTATTTCTTTTATCGCATATTTTATTGATGACATACACATTTTGGAAAGTGATATTATCAATTGTAATGCATGCGCAAACTATTTTTCGTTTTCCCTAATTCACTCTCAGTGTTTAGTTTTACCGTATCATATGTAAATGAATGACAAAATATTCGATTCGAATATTTAACGTATCATATTCTAAAAAGGGACTCACTACAATCTTCAACTCTCGACATCCTCAATTCATTCTAATCGATAGTCTTCACAGAGGCTTTAGTGATCATGTGGTGATTTTGTAACAGCGGGAACTGACGTAGCTACCTACCAATTTATCCCACTCTAAGACATGATCTGATAATTGACTTCAACTGACAAATAACCCATTTTCTCTTTCAGTTGAGGTAACTATCAGTTGAGAGTTAACCAACACTTGAAAAACATATATTTTAAAATTAATTTCAGTTGAAATCTGATTCTCAATCAACTATCGATTTTACATCGAAACCAAGCTGCTTTACACCATTAATATTTCAATCGTTTCACAGGTGATCAACAGATATTCAGCCAATGGATCCTACGGTTATGATGTACTCAGCTTAGACATCCAAAGAGGTCGTGACCATGGGTTACCCAGTTATAACGATTTCAGGCGTCTATGTGGGCTTATTGAGCTGAACAGTTTTGTAGAAAACGCAGATCATATAGGTCAAAAGGTAGGTGGATGAAATGAATATTGTTTCGCCGTCCTATGAAAATTAAACTCATATAAGTAATTATAATTAAAATAATTAAACAAGCCTTCAGCTTTCTATTCTACTTTTCTTCCACTCACTTTACTACTCACCACCCACTATTCCCACACTAAAATCCACAATGCCGAAAATTACTTTTCTACAACGTCTAGTCAGGCGAATTTTGAAACAGCTATCAAGCTGTTTGCTAGGCGTTTGTCTGGTCCTGAAGAAGTGCCCGTCATCGTAATTAAAAAGTGCGCCATTGAACTCGCTTCAGTATTTTGCAGAAAGGGGTTTTTCCTTCTTGTTGGATGTTTGCTCACGTTCACCCTATTACCAAAAAGGGCAAGAAAAATCTTTCAAATAACCATAGATCATTTATGATGCAGTGTTTTGGAAACTGTGGTGTAGTAATGAATACTACTGGAGTTTCCCAACACCATATCGTTTTTTTAACACCTCGACATGTGTTTCGATCACCAAGTGATCATCTTCAAGAGAAAGATTAAACTGTTTAACTGTTTAATCAGTTTAATCAGTAGATCAGTTGCTTTGCTCAACATCTAAGGCTATCATCAATTAGTATTCAGTATCCAGCTTCCTGAAAGAACGTTCCCTGCAAGTCGCCATCAATGGATATCTCGAATATGTTTATCATCAACGCTGGTGTTCTCCAGGGATCCATATTGTCTCCAACCTTCTCATTATTGTATGTCAACAACTCATTGGAAAAAACAAGAATCCAATATTTTGCTTTACTACACACCTTTACCGACAGCAGGAGATTGCATATCATAATGAGGAACTAGAGGTAATTTCGAATTGGGGTGAAAGTAACCAGGTTCAATTCACTGTCATAACGACACCAATAATATGTCTTAACACCATCATGTCGCTGAATTGTAAAGACTGCTTCTCAAAAGCTTGGAACACTGTTCCGAACCAGAAGACTGTACACATCCCAGCAACTTTTGATGCTTTATCAAGCTCAGATCAGACCTTCTTTGGAGTATAATTTTCATGTATGGAGCTCCGCCCCTAAGCACACCTTGAAACTGCTAGATTCCATCTAGAAAAGTGCCATCCGCCTAATTGAAGACACAAACATTACTTGCAACCTTGATAGTCTGGAACATCGAAGAAAAGTTGGAGTTTTGTCTCACTTTTATGAAGACTTTCACGGAAGGTGTTCAAGTGATTTGGTATATTTGATTCCACCAAGAGCGGTACATATCAGAAATACGCGACTGACTGTGACTGCTCATCGAACTTCACTGTTTATGAAATCTGTCATTCGGAGAACTACGTTCCTGATAACGTTTTTTCAAATCAATTTAACTTCAGCGATGAAAATCCAACGTGAAACGCTACTTCCGCATAGGCACCGCTCTAAGAGCGCCTCAAGGCGTTTCCTGTAGTGCTTGTGTTTTCTTTGAAAAAAAATCTATCTCAGTCCTTTTTAATACCTTTTTTCTCCGTCCCCTTCTTGTCTTTTCGTTTCTCTTTTCTTTTTCTTGCACGCTCTTCATTCATGCCGCTATCTCGTTGTAATTATTTTCAATGGTATTCATCATACAACATGAATATGCTTGCAATTTTTTTAAAAACCCAATGTTACATTCATGCGTGGGTTCTTAATGTATAATGCATGTTTTGGAATTCAATAAATCTGTTTAACAATGCTTTAATAAACTCTATACTTCAATTATTATAAGGTCGAATTGGAATCTCTAGCGTAGAATAAATCCAAAACAATAACCTCTCCGAACACCAAAACTGCAACACTTCTCTATACGCACGTTTCACCAACCAATTTGACGTCTTCAGAAGAAGTAGAATAATTCCTGAATCTAAACCTAGCATATTCATATATAACTTGATATAATCTCACTTTCACTTGGCGGGAAATTTTTTCGTGTGAACAATAGATTGTTTGGAATAGGATCTTTGTCACCTTTCATAGTTTTCACGCTTCAGTATGAGATTTTGAAACTTTCTAAAGCTCCCAAAAAACCCAGAAATGTCGTGTACCGATCTCAACAGAAACGCCACAAAATAAATGAACACTATCTGTCTAGTACGATGCAACTTTTTTCAGTTTGCCCATTTATTTTCCACGCTTATGTTCTTATTTTTATCTAGCTGAATATATCTTTGTTTTCGAGAGTAATATGTAGTTCTAACATTGAATATTTATTCTCGAGCTATTTGTTTCATTGTTGGAAGTTTACTGAGATCTATTCGATAAAAGGCCAATTTTGAATGTTAGAAATTATTGACAATTTTTTAACACTTTGTAACAGTTGTGCCTACTTTCATTTTTCAATTAAATTTTTCAAACATTATAACCGCAACTTAACTATCCTATAGGTTTAACAGTATTTTGAGCTTCAGGCTATTAGGCTCAGTGGTCTTTCAGAAAACACATCACCGATGCTATTTTTTTACTTGAATGAAAATTTCCTGGGGCAACTATAAATGATGGGTATCGTAAGGAAAAACTGTGAGTCTCTGAACGACATAAAATATCATGAATTTATAAAAGTTGTCGATTCGTTTCGAAAGAATTCTTATATACAATACTATTCAACCAATTTGAAAGTAATGTCATAATTTGGTAACATTTATCTTGGCACTACAATATATCCTTTTATTTAACACATTTTTGCATTACAAACCATAAACATTTCTTTGTCCTTTCATGTCGGTAGTTCTTTTAATCCAAAAATTCTACGGATTTTGTATACTTCATCAATAAGATTACGGAATACAGAATCACTAAGGTGTTGCTTTTGGAAACGTACTTAAATATTCATCTGCAAGGAAACCGAGTTATCCAGCATCAACCTGTCAATTATATATATAGAACACGTTAATCACACGTTAAAAGGTAAGACCTCGTTAATCTTTAACTCGCACAAGTTTTGACTCCTGAGGGTGGTCGTTCGTAGGGGTGCGACAGCTGATTAACGGAAAAACAGATTTTAAACAGAATTTTTCAAACAATATCTGCCATCTGAGCATGCCACACCAATCATTTGGAGACATGGACTGATTAAACAAGTTAACAATATTTTTTAATGATAGACTCATCTTCACAAGGAAGTTTACATCACGTTTGAAATGATACTGAAATATCGTCAAAAATCAATAATAACAATATTTTTCAAAACAATCTTTTATTTACATGCTCCAAAAGGTAAAAAATGAACTTTAAATTAACTCAAACCCAAAAGTTTACTAGATTATAGCACAATTTATATAATATAAAAGCTTGCTTTGAGATCTATGAAAACATATAATTTTATTCTTACAATTACCAAAGTTAAGATGAAGTTACATATCCAGGAATATAGGAATCGCTCGTTAAAAAGCGATACCTCATCACCTTTTGGGGGTTGTCCTTAGTAGAGGGACAAATATCTTGACATTGTCCTTGATAAAAAACTCACCTGGAACGCTCACTTGGAAAAAGTTTTACACAAAGCCAGACTGTTCCTATGGACATGTCGAAGGATTTGTGGTAAAACTTGGGGTTTAGGTCCCAAACAAATCCGTTGGATTTATGTGATGATTGTCAGTACCACACCGTCGCCGGTCATGGAGATCCTTCTAGATCTACCTTACTCCCACATTTTTCTGGAGAGAGCGGCTAGATGGACTGCATATAGATTTGTACACATTGCCAATTGCACAAAACAATTTAATGTAGAGTGCAACAGACTGTTGGTTGACACTGGAAGTCACAGCATTCTGGAAATGACCTCTGACTTTATGTCTCCAAGTGTCAACTATGAACTGCCTTATAAAGTACTGTTCCCGAGTAGAGAAGACTGGATACTCCGGGAGAAGATACTATTAAGAGCAGATAATTGTTGTTTCACAGAGAGCTCAAACACACCTTCCGATTCTGATGAAGATGTTTTCAGTCGCAGACCCAGGACAAGGATATCAACTTGCCTAGGAACCTGTATTTTGCGGAAATTTACGTTATTGAATTGTGTGCGAAGAGATTGGAAGAATCCAATCTCATACATAAGTCAATAAAAATATTCCCGGACAGTCAAGTGGCGTTGAAAACTCTTGGCTCCTACCGAGCAACGTCTAAATTGGTAGCAAATTGCCAAATTGTCCAGAGACAATCTGTTAGTCTCTGGACTAGATTCCTGGCCATAGTAGCCTGGAAGGCAATGAAGCTGCTGACTCCCTTGTAAAGGAGGGTGCTGCAAGCAGCTTCATCGGACTAGAACCTGTCATGAGCATCGCTTTAGGCTTTGCCAAACAAAGATTGAACACCTGGATGACAAAAAGATTTAGAGACTTCTGGCAGAATCTACCAGGATTGGCTCACTCCAAGACGTTTATTCACCCTCCGAAACTTGATACCCAATAGTTGTTGGACTACAGTAGGGATGAACTACGATGTCTAACAGGCCTTCTTACAGGTCACTGTCATTTGAATCATCATATGCAGAGACTCGGACTGTCGGAAGACAGTGTGCGTCGCCTCTGTTTGGAAAATGATGAAACAGATGAGCACATGTTTTGTGCCTGCGCCGCTGGGGACCCAATCAGGTTTTTAGAGTTCGGCAGAGCCGTACTCGTACCATCTGACCTGAAAGACCACTCACCATAAAAACTAATCAGCTTCGTTAAGAAGCTGGGTTTATTTGGTCGAGTGTGAATAGGTGTGAGCCACAATAAACCCTTGCGGGTTGCGGTGAGGGCTCGAATAGACCCACTCACGTTGAACCTAACCTAACCTAGTAGGGGAACAACAGCTGCTCAATTGAAAAAAACAGATTTTAACAAAAACAAATTCTCGTTTATCTACACAGGTGAATCTCGCAACAAGCTTCATTTATATTACATAAATTGTGAAACGTAATAAAATTATGAGTTTCATGAGTTTAAAATGTCAAAATTTATTTTCTTCTTTTTGAAGCATATGAATAAAAAATGGTTTTAAAAAATGTTTTTTACTATTTATCCATTTTTAGTTATTGCTAGACATGTTATTTAGTCTGTTAATTTTAATTAATGCGTCATTGCTATATGGTCGAACCCTACAAGCAATTTATACCCTTTACCGAGTATGATGACTAATTTTTTTCACGATTTCAAATTATTTTTTTCATGAATCCATTCATTTGATGTCCATATAATCACGGTGGACCAGCCTACCCAAGCTAAGGTATAAGGAATCATACCGACAGCTGAATGGCCGCAAGGTGATAAGCGGTCACGAACGATCCCCTTGAGGAACTGGGCGAAACCTCATTGTAATCAGCCTACCTCTGGTAATGCGGAGGCTCTGCCAGAGGTGACCAACTCTTCCCTTGCTACTCGTGGGAACACACATTAATGAAACAACAGAAACAACAAAAACAACAACCAATCCCGAGGCTGGACAGAATT
>WOGO01001710.1:0-17384 GCA_015342085.1 Leptinotarsa defecta
CAGCTGCCGCCCCCATACGAACGACAACTCTCAGAAGTTGAGAAACTTGTGCGAGCTAAGGACTAACGAGGTCTTACCTTTTAACGTGTGATTCCTAACACGTGATTCACTTGATGAAAATCCATAGTAAAGCTACTGTGTGGGCGAAACATGTCGTGATATATTTCTTTAAATAAAGTTTGTGGAGATCAAATCGTAAGTGTACATTAATCTTATGAAGGGTATTGTTTTCACAATGAGGAAAAGATAATTGGAACTTTCTATGTTTTTTACCACTTTTATTTGTAACTAACGTTACTGCAATTTTGTCCTATAAGGACATTTTCAAACTCATACATGTTAATGTATAATTATACAGTTTAATGAATAAGTTTGAAAATGTCGTTATATATGTTAATGTATACTCATACAGTTCAATGTATGATTTTGAAAATGCCCTTATAGGACGAAACTGCAGTAACGTTAGATACAAATAAAAGTGGTAAAAACATAGAAAGTTTCAATTCTCTTTTCCTCATTATGATTTCCTACCACGTAGTAACGGCTACATCCATCAATTGATTGGTTTCACCCTGGGAGAAAAATATTCCATTAGAAATATTAGATGTGAAATATAATACCGCAAACGAAAATATTGACCAATTCCAAGTAATTTTTGGATCATGAAATTTTTTATGGAAATCAATACTTGTCGACTTAATCGCGAGTGAAAGTGTCAGTTTTTCAACAAATAAACCGTTTTCAGACTTCTCTTTAAAAATAAGGAAATTCATCAGAAAATAATTCGTAGTAATAATATAGCTTGTACGGAAACAAAAGGATTACTGGTTTATTGTATTACTGGTTTATTGTGTCAGTAGACTCAATACAAACAAAGTAACAGTTTGCTGATAGTTGGTTTTCGTCAAACGACAAAGTTATAAGTATCAACGTGAAGTAATCAAAAATCAATGCATTAGTATATCAACTGTAAAATGATGACGATTACTTTCAATTGGGAAGGTGATTACGTTTCACATAACTCACTCAGTCAGGATTTTCTAGCACTGCAAGACGGTTATATATTCACATTGGATTTGAATCGCTGGAGAGCCATATACAGAAATGATCCGACAAACCATAGCCAGTTTGGCCAGCAAACCCTGATGCCATACACGGTCAATGCCCTTAGAAATATCAAGCACAACCGCTCTTGATTCTCCATGTTTCTCGATTGCGTTATTCCAAGTATGGGTGACATACGATAGAAGGTCGCCTGTTGGTCTTTGTTTCCGAAAACAGTATTGATGCTCGCTCAAGATGTTGAAGCCTTCCATATATTTAAGGATATGATGGTTTACGACTTTCTCTTGATGAGAACCAACAGGCTATTACTCCTTTTCTATTGGGTCTGACATGGCAAACCACCCATTTCGTTGGTTTTCTCCAAAATGTAATTTTTACTAGAAATGATTTTTCCGATAAAATTCCGACTTTGAGTTATTTGTGAGAAACCATCAGAATGAGTGAATTTTTTTGATAAAAAATAAAAAAAACTCCATAAAGTTACCCAGAATCAGTCAGCCCGGTCATTTCCCGGCGTATTTTTAATGAATTAGACCAAATTATGTCATTTGAAAATACAAATACTCCTCAGAAATTTTTTCTTGTCTAATATATTTCTAGAGAACGATCTGAACTGAGTATGCTCTTACAATTTAGAGCATTAAAATTCCCACTTTGAAATAAGTAATATTTTCAATATATTAGTTCCTCTGAAATTCAATTATGTTTTATTGGATATTGTACATATACTTCACACAAAATCCTGAAATATTTTCAATATTCAATGACCTCTTCAATATGTAGCCAAAAGGAATGGTATTACAGAATGTGCTGAATTGCACTGAGTTAGAATAATGCCCGCCAATATGCAAGTTGAAATCTATAGACGCCGCTAGCCATACTTCCCGAGTAATCTCTCGTACACTTGCAACCCAGCTAAACTCCCATCTTTATAAATCAAAAATTCATAAGGACCGGAAACAAGTATCCGGAGCATGAACTACTCTTATCATAATAAATAACAGGATTCGAATAAATTGAATGGCTTCAAGCCAACGCCAGTATGTTACGAGGTGAACGAATAACTTTGTAAGGTTCAATCTACCATATACAGAACATATGTGCTACAGTGCAAGAAAAATTTTCAAAATTACTCGATGACACAAAAATCCCCAGCACCAAAAATAATAACAGGTGTGCTAATTCTCTCAACAAATTCCAACCATGAATAGACAAAAAAAAGTAAGGGAGTGCACCTTCAGGGAATGAACGTCTTACCGGTCATGACGGTTCCATGGTTTCTTCATATTTTTTTTCATCATTTAAAAATCAGAAACTTTTCGCAGCAGAAACAGAATTATTTATATCGTTCAAACATTTTTCGTTTCTCGTTTATGATTAATATAACAGTACATTATGTGATAATTATGGTACCAACGTTGAAGTTGTTTTTGATATAATCATAATCTGTTTAAAAGAAAATCTGTTTGAAATCTGTTTTTCCGTTAACCAGCTGTCGCACCCCTACGAATGACAACCCTCAGAATTCGAAACTTGTGCGAGCTAAGGATTAACGAGGTCTTACCTTTTAACCAAAGTATGCTAGAGGATTTGTAGTTATCCTCAAATTGATAAATTATTTCAACAAGACATGCCTTTGAATAAAACTAAAGAAAAATCGTTAGGAAAAAACAAGAATGAAAGATAATAATAATATTGTCTTTATTATCCCAAGAAACATAAGTTGTTTATGAATAGGGATCAACTGAATCAACTAAAGATACAAATTTAGCAAAATAATGAAAGATCAAACAAGAAAACACAAGTAAGTAATTCACAAGTAAGTGAACATTGAATTTGTTGATCGGCATTAAAAACTGAAATATGAAAAAATTATTGATAATTGAACAATCAATATAGCCAAACAGCCGAATGTGAAATTTTCCATGATTGATATAAAAATATTTAGAGGATTCTGGCTATATAAATCCTGCATTTTCAATTCAATTCATTAAATACTTTTTGAATTGATATTTGAAATTGAGAGCAGTTTTTGATTTTTTTATGTCTTCAGGAATTGTGTTATATATTATAATTCTATCATGATAAATTGATTTCTGTTCAAAATTAGATTTAAAATTACTAATCAATAATAACGTTGTTTCTCTAGTGTTATGACTATGAATATTATTGATTTCTATGAAATCAATAATATTTTGTCTGAAATTTTTATTCATTTATTATCGAATGAATGAAACATCAACTTTTTTGTTTGTTTAATGTTCAAATCTTGTATTTTTTTTTGGTTTATACAAATTCACTGTCGGTCCTGAGTACGCTAATTTATATATGCATTCAATAGTTTTGTTTTGTGATGATTTCAAAGGTTTTAGGGTGAATTTAATGGTTGATCGCCTAATAGAAATTAAAAAATGTAGCTCTGAGTATATGACTGAAATAAATAATTTTCAAAAATTCAAGAGAAATATAGTTTCTGATTTTGAATAGAATACCAATGACGGGTATTCAATATGTTAAGTCCACGATAAATTTTCATCAATATATAATCCTAAGAATTTAATAGAATTGGTATAACTTATTGTATTGTTATCAATATAGGATTGATACAACTGTTCAATAATCTTCTATTAATATTTTTATATGAAGATTTATGGTATTTTAGAGTCATTTTATTCTCTTGAAGCCAACCTAAAATAGTTTTCATGTCTGTTTTTCTACCATTATGAATTTTATCGAAGAATATATAATTGTTATCTCATCAGCAAATAATTTAACAGATCCCTCCAGAGGTAAATTTGTTAATGAGTTTATGTATATTGAAAAAAATAGTGGACCTGGAATAGATCCTTGCGGTACCTCAATATTTTTCTCATGGAACTTTTTTATTTTTATGCAAACGTATTGTTGTATATCACTCTTATAACTCACGAACCAATTAAGGATATTTCCTGTAATATCAAAATTGTTTAGTTCTGGGATCAACATATCATGATGTACAGTATCAAATGTTCCACATAAATCTAAAGAAAAGATACAATATTTTTTATTATTGTCAATTTCAGTTTGAATTTTTGAAATGACATCTATTGCAGCTGCCTCGGTGTTTCTAGACTTGCGAAAACCGTACTGATCACTATATAAAAGATTATTGTTTTTCAAACAATCGGTTAAACTGCATCAATCGTTCTAAATTTTTGAAAAACACTGATAGTACCGATATTGGGCGGTAGTTGTAAGGATCACATGTTTTGCCATTCTTATAAATAGGTGTAACTTTAGCAATTTTCATATTGTTAAGTATTATACTATTTCAAAAAATTTCGAGAAAAGAAAAAATAAAATTGGGGAGATTTCAGTTTTGACTACTTTAACAATTTTTATACTAATATCATCATACCCAGAAGTTTTCCTGGAATCAAATATTCTATCATTTCTTCAATTTCACTTAAACTTATTGGCCTAAGCATAAAGATGGTAAACTTGAAGGTTTTTAGGTCGTCTTGAAATATTTGAAATGGTAGAAGATAATTTTTTCAAATTGTAACAAATAATCACTCATCATTTCGAAAATTTCAGATAAATCGTTAGTTTTATGATTATTCAAACTTATACTTTTGATATTTCTATTATTATTGATATCACTTCTGTTGTGTGACAGTGATTTCATACCATTCCAAGCGGGAAGATGGTGGATCATTCGATTATTGTACAAACACCTCTAAAGGTTACCCCTAGTTTATCAAAACGCAAGGTAAGGAGGTAAGGTAAGGTAAGAAAGTTGAAGCATTGAGAAAACACACAGGAGGAGGTTTATTTAGACCCATTCTGAAAGGCAGAAAGACTCAGGGGCAGTTTCAGTTATTTAAAAGAATGAAGAATGATGAGGATCAATTTTTTGTGTACACAAGAATGAACAAAATATATTTCGAACATTTAGGAAATTGTTAGCGCCTTCATTGTTAAAAAAAAATATGAATCGATATCTTCAGAAGAGAAATTGGCTATAACACTCCAGTAAAGTGGTTTGTTGAAATTATAAATATGTATCTAACAAAATAAATTTCAGTTATTTATCGCAAGAAACTTCGCAACAGTCGGTAGCGTGGGCATACCATTTGGGAAAGACCACAATCCATAAAATTATTAAGGAAATTTGCGGTGTTCTGTGGAAAATTTTAGCCCCAATATATCTTAAACCACCAACGACTGAAGCTGAGTGGCTGAACATTGAAAAAGGATATCGAGAAAAATGGAATATACCGCATTGTCTCGGTGCTGAATGAAGGCCATTCTCTCCTATCAGTTGCTTCGGTACCAGACTTTCCGCACTGAGCCACTTTTTTTTTCTTTGGTGTATATGTCTCACATATGTCGGAATAGCAGTTCGTGGGATAAAACATTTTGAGTGAAGCAACTTTTGTTAGTTTGTAGAAAATTGATAAAAAATAATTTCGTGTGTTAATAAAGTATTTTTTTTGGCGAAAAAAAAAATACTGTTGAAGCAAAGGCTTGGCTTGATAAACATTATTCGGATTTTACACCAGGAAAATCAACCATTGAGAAGTGGTTTGCTTAGTTTGAACGAGGACAATGCACACAGTGGACGCCCCAAAGAGACTGTTACCGACGAAAACATAAGAAAAGTCCACGAAATAATTTTGGATGACCGAGACAGCTGAGGCTCTAATTCTAAAGCAACAGTAGGCAACAGGCGAACCTCGAACAGGTCGAATGATATTTTTGCACTCGACGCGCGTTTCGCTAACAAGGTTAGCACCTTCAGGAGAAGCAAATTGATACTAAATCTAAAGACAAGGGTTAGCTGTTTATATACCTAAAGTTTTTTGGTCCGATGTGGACTTTGTTTGTTAAATGATGATTATCCTAATTGATTTTTCGGTAATTAACTAGTGGAACCATTACCTGCAAATTAATTTGTCCGCTTTTTAATCTATTATTGACAATTTTTTTTTTTGGTCTTGCACTCCTAAGCTCTTCCACTGAGACAGTTAGACTTTGGTTTCGTCATCATAACCATATACCCATGATTTGTTACCAGTTATGACCCTTTCAAGCAAATCTGGATCGCCGTTGACCTTATTCAACAATTTCTGAGCGATGCTCATGCGACAGTTTGGTCACAATTCAGCAATTTCGGAAAGAACTTCGCTGCCACACGTTTCATTTACGACATGCCAACATCATTAGCAACTTCCCTAATAGTGATTCGACGATTTTCCATTTTCATTGTTTGTTGATGCGCTGGAATGTCCAGGGCAAAGGTATTGACCTTCTGTGAAAAGCTTGTACCTCTTAAAAACATTTTTCTGACTTAGAGTACTATCACCGTATGCCATTGTCAACATTATGAGTGTATTCATGCGCTTAATTTCATTTTTTACACAAAATTTGTTGAAAGAATGAATATATTTTTATTTGAATAAGAAGGAAATCTTAATATACAAACATTACATTAATACATGGTTTAATAATACATATACAAGGACAACTTAAATCTAACTCTAAGTCAGACCTATATACTAACAAATATATATACATATATACACATATCACTTCAATATCATTGAATATTATTCATTTTTATATAATTATTTAATATGTCCTTGAACATATGTAAACTTTTGCTACTTCTTATGTCTTGAGGTAATTTATTAAATTGATTTAAGCCTTTATAAAATAATATTTTCATTGAACTTGTTAGACTGCATTTCGGCAAATGAAAATTATTGATTTGTCTTGTATTATAATTATGTGTGGTACTTCGAAATGTAATGAATTCACTGAAATATGATGGTAGCATATTATTAACAGTTTTAAAAATAAATATCATTGCTGCTTTATACAACCTGTCTTATACTGCGAACCACTGTAGAGCATCCAGCATAAATGTTATACTGGTATACCAGTTTCATTTCAGAATCACTCTCATTTTTGTAGTTTTTGTAATGCCATAATTTTGTTTTGATCTAAACCATATAACAGTGTACTGCAATAATCAAAATGCGGCTGTATAATCGGTTTATATATAGTGATTTTGGCAGCAGTAGACAAGTGAGTGGAGATTCTTGTGAAAAAATAAAGTTTCTTTGCTATTTTTTTGTTACATATGCCTGATGTACATTTAAAGATAAGCCAATGTCCAATATTAAACCCAGGTACTTGAACTCTGTCACAAGTTCAATTTTATTATAGTTGATTTTTAATAGGCAGGAGTTTATATTGAGTTGTTTGTATTTGTATGGTGTAGTTAGAATCATGGCTTTGGTTCTGGATATATTTAATTTCAATTTATTGACGATCAAGTACTCATTAATTTTTTATAAAGAAGAATTCATTTTAGTTACAGCTACATCTAGGCTTTTATGAGATATAGACAGCAGTGTATCATCAGCAAATAAATTCATAAAATCACAGTTGTGACATAAGCCGATATTGGTAAAGTAAATTAAAAACAATAAAGGACCCAATACACTACCCTGAGGTACACCAAATTTTGTGTTGATAGGATTTGAATAAACATTATTCACTTTAGTGATTTGTTTTCGGTCATTTAGGTAGTCTTTAAACCATTTCAGTACAGTTCCTTTTATTCCTATAGCTTCCATTTTTTTTACTAGTAAATCACGATCTATTGTTTCAAAAGCTTGTTGTGGAATTGGCCGCGGTGGTAGTGCGCCCGACTCACGATCGGAAGACCGTGGTTTCGATTCCCGCCTCGACCAGATATTTTTCTCGAGGTAATTTATCTGGTTGACGCTATAATGATTCTGCAATCATTTTATGCATCACACGTTAAAAGGTAAGACCTTGTTAGTTCTTAGCTCGCACAAGGTTCTCAACTTCTGAGAGTTGTCATTCGTATGGGGGCGACAGCTGATTAACGGAAAAACATATTTTTTTTTTTAGATTTTTAGTCAACGTATATGACAAAAGAACAGATTCTAAATTATAGCACAATATTCTAATTCGAATTTTAAATATGAGTAGTAAAGTGTTTTGATAGCATGAAAAATGAGAATCAAAATTTCCCATGTATGACAAAAATTGAACATGACAAATATTAACGTTACTGTAGTTTCGTCCTACACAGACATTTTCAAACGAACACAATGTCCTTGTAGGACAAAACTACAAAAATGTTAGCTACAAAAAGGTGGTATAGAAACGTAGAAATTTTTAATTCTCATTTTTCATGATGATCTCCTTGCAAGTAGTTACAGCTACATGCATCAATCTATTTTGTTTGCATTCATATTGATGAATATATTTCAATATTTCAATTTGAAAATTTAATCACCGTTAAAATCAGTACTTTATCAAAGTATATGAGAATTGACTAATTGACTTCTTGATAGTTTGACTTTTGCTGTGTCCACTGATCGTATTGTGAATTTCGAACACCTTTAAGTTTTTCTATTGATGTGGTAAGTAAACGACTTATCTGAATAAATAAAACACCAGTCTTTGGTTGTATAGCACCATATAGGATTTTTCCTGTTAATGTTATCCAAATGAAAGTTCTAGTTCCTTTCAGTAACGTAATACTCACATTTTTCTGGTTACTGGTAATTTTTTCATTTTGCCTTTCCAATTCTTTGATGGTCTCAATATTTTCATCGATATTGGATTCAAACTTTTTAATATCTTTGAGGCCATCTTCCAAACATATCATGGCATTTTTTACCATTACTTTAGATTGGACATATTGCCAACATTGATAAAGACCTAACATCCTCTCTAATTCCCTATCGACCTGCTGATATTCAAGGTACTGTTCTCTCTCTTGCCTCAGCTTTTTCAATTTTGGAGCAACTTCTTCCGAGAAAATCTAAAAAAAAAAGGTCATCAGCAAATTGCAAACACATTTCATTTTAGCGAATCACACTTTGAATACACATTATGTTCATTCACAATTCATAATTGCAAATATACAAAGTTTTCATTTATGTTAGTTTATGTGATAAACATTTTCACAAAACCAAAATTGTTCATTTCATTTGAGATGTTTATTCTTGTATGCCTGCATTTTCTTTCAACAAATTTGATTCTCAATTCCCATTTGAATATGAATTTCAGGTTGAACTAGAAAAAATGTTGACAGGAAACAGTTTTCCTGTTTTTTTTATTGTGGAAATTTTTGAAATTACAATTGTAGAAGCGGTGAGTTGAATAATTGAAGATAAACACATAGAGTTAGAATAATTGAAATTTTTTATATAATTACCGCTCTCAATTCCTGTAATTTGGCATCTTTCTTCTCAATAGTTTTTTGAGCAACTTGTCTTTTAACTTCATACATTCTTGTGCCTGCAGCTTCTTCTACCATGGCTAAAATCTAGAAAAAATAATTCCTTTAGATTTCATAATGCACAGAAAAGTATAGACATGAACACTTGAAAAATATCTGGTTTCAACATGGTAGCAATCACTTTGGAGGAATGTTTGCTACCCTGTGGAAATCTAGGCATGTGTGAGCCCAACGTTTTGTTGCAGTTTAGGTCATACAAAATGGTTTCTGAAAATCAGTAATTCAGGTGCTCCCCAAGGTACTCTTTTTACTGCATCACCTGGATAGATATACTTATTTTGATATACAGATCATAAAAGACAACAAACAATAATCAAACTTTATCTAGGAATAAGGAATAATATTAAAAAAACAAGCTACCTTACTTCAAATGTGAACTATATAACATATTACTTGGTGAAGATCAATTGGCCTACAATTATTTTTAAGCGATTGAATATCAATACTATTAGATTTTCATATTAGAGCCTGTAATGCCATAAATGTACATTTGGCCTCAATTCACTCTCAGCCGTCAAGTGAAATACTATTTTGGAATTCACATAGTGATAAACTTTTTCATTCAATCTTTGTGCTACAGAAAACAACACTCAGATACTTATTCAAAGTCAATTAGTTATAGCAAATTGACTTGATTTTGAATGCCTATGATAAGTTGACTGAATTAAGTAAGTTTTTAATAAATAGTTGAAAAATGGGAGAAATCAGTATGTTACACAGCATAGAAATTCACAATAAGCATAACCTTAGTTTGCCCAAGTTACCTAGTGTAAAATTTACCTCTGGAGCTTTCATATTCAACACTTTGGTAATTTTCCCCTGCATAATCAAGAAATGCGGATTATTGACATTCAGCTGAATTGAACAGAAAAGATCCTGGACCTTTTTATTAGGAACATTTGTTCCATTTATCATATACTTATTTTTTCCTCCCATCACAATTTGCCTTGTGACAGTAATTTCTTTGTACTGTTCGAATCCAGGAGGACATTGTGAAGGGTTGCTGTTATCGAAAGTGATAGAAACAGTGGCTTTATTCACACCTGCTTGTCCACATTTGTATATCAAATCCTGTAAACTAGCAGCTCTCACCTAAAAACGAATATTATGTTAAATTCAAGGTAAGTTTTCTGTTATCCAATGTTTACATGAGTGAGGTTGGATATTCCCAAAACAAAACAGATTGAGTCCAGTATATTTGATTTTCCACTACCATTTAAGCCAGTGATTGCGTTAAATTGATCATCAAATCCATTGATCTCTGTCCTTTGTCCATAAGATTTGAATCCATCTAATACAATGGACTTTATATACATCTTAAAATATTTTATGGCATCAAAATATAGAGATACAAACGCTTTAATTTGACAGACATTAAACCGTCACCCGCTCTTTTTAAACATCTGTCAATGACTATAGTGTCAAATGTTATGATTTCGACATTTGTCCATAGAAGCTGTATTAGAGTTGACGCCCTTTCAAGCGAGATGAACCAGGCTCAATACCATTGAAAACTCAAAACAATAAACTATGTTGAATATGCTTTCTCTTCTTATTTTGAGTGGAACTGGAAAATATACTCTTATCGAGGGTCAGGACATAGAGACCTATATAAATGAAACAGAAGCAAATGTTTAAATTGAAAGGTTTATATTTTTAGGAGTGATTAATTTCTGGGATAGAAGAATCCCACATTTTTTCGTATCAAGCCAAAAACTTTCTTTTCCAAGAAGTAAATGCTTATGCCCACATTTTTGAGACATCTTTTTCAGTGTGTAAAACTGATGACAATGATGGAAAAAGAGAAAAAGCTTTCAATTCTATTCATTCGCATGGACTAGTGGCATAAGTGGTTGCTTGTTTATCGAGGGGTAGAAAACAGAGGCGTGAAAAGTTTTTTTGAGAAAGAACGTTAAGTATACTAATGCTTCTCTGAGTATCATTTCATCACTAATAAAGAAAGATTATAATTGAATCTTGTCACGCTACTGTTCTCTGGTCCTCAGTAAGCAACCCGATTTCAATGCTCTACCCCTTTCGTCCATAAAATCGACAATGAAGGATAGATACATGTTGGCCCACTCAGTAGCTAAATAGGAAAGGCGCTTATAGATATTTTATTGCATGGAGATTGAAACAAAAGCACCAGATCTCGTCCCGTGTTTCAAAAGAAACATACGTCCCACGACAGCGGGAACTTGGCCCCCAGGGTTTGGAAGGGAAAAATTCATATAACTACTTTCTATAATTGAAATTCAGTAAAGTTTACAATCGAAATTTCCAAGCTAGATGTCGGAAAAACATAAATCCCAGTTTAAAGTCGGCATCATAAAAAAAAATAATTACTATGAATCTTTTACGTTTTTAAAGAACTGTTACAAACTTTAGTGTAACTCGATCACAAAAGAAATGTCAAAATATCATTTGGGGCACGCTCTGGGCTCTCTGGCATTTTGGCAACGCTGAAACACCGGACACATTAAAAGTCAAAATTAACAGGTTATGAGTACTGTCACATATTTATTTTGAAAAAATGGAAGATTTACATCTGTCAGATACTCTGCAAAGATATTTTTCCGATGTTTTTTTATGTTGCGATGAAGAAAAATCCGGAAAAGCTACAGTAAGCAAAACTATTGAACTAATAGAGTCAGGAACTGTGCCTGAAGACGTCATTTCACAGGTAAAATTTGTCTGGTGATCTATTACTTTGATTGAAACAACACTCTATTGACAGAACAATTTTTCTGCACATTTCTCATAATTTTTATTACGAAAATCGAAAATTCTATGGGAATTCGAGATCATGTTTCAAATTGATTAATGTCCCTTTGTTGACCATGTCATTTTTGTTGGAATCAGTACATAAATTATACAGCACTGTTCTAGTTATTGAAGACAAAAAACTCAATCTGCAAAATGTATGTTTCTATCACAAGTCACCTTCAGATAACTTGGTTTTTCAACTGATTTCATTTTAATTATGATTCATTTATTTATTCCACAAAAACATGTCTTGATGACAGTACTGACAGTTTTTATATGAAATTCGTGTCATGTTTGTCTTTGCTAGCATGAGATATAATTGTAAATTAATGTTAATAAAATTATATTGCTAGTATTATGCTTTGTTGACACAGCTCAGTCAGATGTCTGTTTAAATAAATATGTAACCTTTATTAACAAACCATTTCACTAGATTTCAGAAATCTGTTGGACCCCAAACACGAGTCATCTCAACAAGAAACAGTTTTTTTCTGCTTTGAAATTAGTAGCAGCTTACCAGGCCAATATTCCCATCAGGAGTGACGTAGTTACTTCAAAAGTTGATCTCCCTCTTCCTCGATTTACATGGACCATCATAGAAAATACGAGTCCTATACAAGATCTGATTGAATTACGACATGATCTGAATAACTATACGGAACAAGTGAGTAGGGGAGATTGGGGTAAAACAACCACTCTTATGATGAACATTTGCCCAACGAAAGAAAATTCAGTTACAAAAATTATTCAATCTGTATAACATTTTTTGAAGAATAGATAGACGTCAACAATATCTGAATTCTCTAATTCTTGCAGAGTCGCAACGAATGATCATACAATGCCATTTCATAAAATCACAAATTGCCTTGAATGGAAATTTTACTTCATCATATGATGTATCACTTTAGGGTTAATTAAACTGAGCTTTCATCAATGTCACTACAAAAAATGAATTGGTAATGAAAAACTATATTAATGACAGAAAAACTGTATGGACCATAACATCTCCTGTTGCTAAATTGCCATCTGGGGGATTAATATTAGACTTGAGCCATGAATATCAAAGATGAAGGCAATAAATACAAAGGCAATCTTTGACATTGATCATCAAACAATATTTTTTATACTCTTTTTTTTGGGTTTATAACCTTCCAGAATCTGAAAAAATGAAAGCTAAATCAGTAGAGAATCTGCAGAAGTGTAGTAAAGGGCAAACTGAAAAGTTACTGCTTAATATGAACTACTGAAAAGTCCAATTAGTCAGTTACTTGCCTAAAACTTGGAAAAATTAAATATTGATACTTACCTTTCTCAAATGGTTGACATTTGGGAAAACAATCCTTTTCCGTTTTCAAAATCTAAAATTCACTATAAAAATCTCGTCCCAAACTGTGATAATTCTAAATTCTTCTGATACAATTCAAAATTAGACTTTTAAGAAAGCAAACTTTAGAATACGACAAGTTAGTGACTAATTGGACTCTTCAGTAGTTTATATTACGCAGTAAATTTTCAGTTTGCCCTTCACAACACTTCAGCAGATTCTCTATTGACTTTTGTACTATTGCATGAAGACTGACATATTTTGTTGTACACGATATATTAGAAATTTGTCAAATAAAAAAACTCGATAATTCCTATTAACCAAGTTATTAAGTTATCACATACTCTTCAACAGATACTATAAGAGATCTGTTGAAAAAATTGGGTGAACTTTCATTTTTCTCAATTCATCAATTTCTATTTTGTCCTCTTCATAGTAGTCTTCCACAGATAAAATACACCAGCTTTTTTTCCCATCCTCGATGCAGTTCTGATATGCACTTCTTGGTATGTTATTGAGATCTTTCAGCGATTCGATTTTTATCTTCTCAATCTTCCCAAAACGCCGTTCTTTCATGGGCCTCTTGAATCTTGTGAAAAAAAGCCATAAAAAAAGTGGCAAAACCTTGACATTTGATTGAACTTGTCGTGCTTTTTTTGGTCTTGGCTCTCCCGGGCTCTTCTATTGGAACTATTGGATTTTGGTTTCGATATTGGGCCCGCTCTTATTTGTCATTTATGTGAATGACTTATGCAAATATATGATGCCGTTCAAAACGGTTCTCTTTGCGGACGACACCGCTTTCATTCTGTCGGATAAAAATAATGATATGTTACAGTCTCATATCGACAAGGTATCTAATAGTGCTAATCAGTGGTTTCTATCTAATAAGCTGAAACTAAGTTGTCAGAAAACACAATACATCAACATTTCTGCTAATAATCAAATTATCTCTAATTGTGAAACTAATAAAGTTAAATAACTGGGCATTACATTAGATAATAGACTCAACCGGTCTGCACATATTTCCCAACTGAAGAGAAAACTCTCGGGTTCTCTGTTTGTTCTTCACCAATTGAAGTACATCACTAGTGCACATATATATAAAACCTTATTTTCACTGTTTCACTCTCATATTAGTTATGGTGTACAACTTTGGGGAAATTCATGTCATTTCATTCAAATATTTAGGATGCAAAACAAGGTTTTGAGAGAGCTGGCTAATATTGGATGCAGGGATCACTGTCAAGAATATTTCAAAAAACTTATAATTATGCCATTGCCAACTTTATTTCTTTATTACTTTTTGATTGAAATCCATAAGAAGAAACCATCCTTGGCGAAACAATGTCATATCCACAAACATAACACACCAAACGCTCATCACATTAGAATAAATCGATTTCGTCTTCACTTATCACAAAAAAATTGTATAGATAACTCTCTGTACAATATTTTGCCCCAAGGTTTCAAAGAACTCAGTCTGAACACTTACAAGAGAAAATTGAAAAATTATTTGTTGAGGCATTGCTTCTATTCTGTCGATGACTTCAGAACACATTTTTGTGGTGACACACAAGTCACTACTTCTTTTAGATTTTCAAAGTTTTTACATAATAATATGTGACTGTTGTTATTTGCTTGTAAATTTTAACTTGTAAATTTTAAATGCGAAGCCAAACATGACTTACTGCAAACATATTGTATTATGTAACATAGTTAAATGAATATTTTTATTATTATAACCATAGGGTAGAGCAGAGTAGAGTCCAAAATTTACAAAAAAAAATATATGGCTTAAGCCAACCAATATACCGACATCCTCAGCAACTTCTCTAATAGTGATTTGATGATTCTCCATAACAATTTTCTTCACTTTCCCAACATTTTCATTGGTTGTTGATATGCTGGGGTGTCCAGGGCGAACATCGAACATCATTTGTAAACATTTTGGCACTTAATTCCATTTTTTACTCAAAATTTGATGCAAATTTTTTGATCTACTTTTTTCGAAAGCAGAAAATCGTTGAACACACAAAACACTTCTAACTTTTATGCCCTTCACCAACAAACCAAACATGCTAAACAACTGAAACTGTGAACAAATGTTCGAGACGACTGTACGTAGCTCGTGAAATTTGAACATTCAACTCATTCTTTGAACATACCTCATATGTTAGTGTGTTTTGTATTAGAACTTTGCGAGGAAGTAAGTGAATAGGATGAAATCCTATATTTAATGTCATTTCATATGCTTTATCAAAGTAAAATGTTTTTGTTTTGTATTGTATTTCAGGTTGATACTGCTAGCACAGATTCTGAAGTGGACAGTGAAACGGTGAGAAATGGTTCTCCAAGTGTATCCAGCGCCGCTTCGGACAGTCCCACACCTACAAACAGTGTGCAGGATAGGAGCTGGGTAGTACCAGGAGTGTGGCAGGGACTTCTATCCGAAGAACAGAGACAGTTGCTAGGTATTGACTGAATATATTTTTGTCTGGTAGGATTTATTCTAATATCCAGAGATTTACAAAACTTAGGGCCAATCAAGTTAGTGAAATAACAGAGAAGTATAAGAAATTGAAGTAAATTCAATATGGATAACACATTTATACTGTGTTTCCTAATAGTGAATAGCAGTGTCCGACCGAAACTGGTTTTTTCAACCGAAAACGAATTTTGGCAACGGTCTCAGTTTCGGCCGAAACGGAAACTTCCTTACAAGGATTATGTTTTGAGGAAAAAATAAAGAAAACGTTATTATAATCAGTCAGTCTCTATTTTTTTTATCTTTAAATTACAACGTTTGGCAGTCTTCGACGTTTTTACTTATTGATTATCAACATAACAAACCCTTGTTTATGAAAAAATAATAATTGCACCTTAAAAATATTTTTATTTGAGTAGGTGTAGATCCTTTTTTTAAAATATTATTTATGTTTTTTCAAAAATATTAAACAAAAAGTTACTTATATAAGTTGTTGCCTAATATCACAATAGGTACTTAATATTCATGCAATAAACAAAGTAAATCAAAAAGTAAGTCACGAATCACGACATGATTAGGCACGTGGACGCGGCAAAATGTCTTTGTCGTTTGTATGAAATTCAACGCGCCGAACACAGTGCGGGAACTCCTGAGTGCAGTTTCGGTTTCGGTCGTAGTTTCGGCAGGTTTGCCACCGAAACCCGTTTTTTTGCCAAAACTTGACCAAAACCGAACTTTCGGTCGGACACTAGTAAAAAGTAGTGAATGCTCATTATGAATGCAAACCGCTAATAGGGTACTCAAACAAAATTTTGTGATTCACTTATTTTTTTCCGCAGCAGGTATAGGCGGATTTATAATACTAAACCAGATCAACTATATTTTGGTATTGCAAAAGGGTCGGAAACAAAAGATTTTATGAGCTCTCTTTTCTTTATATTACCTGCAGTGGCGTGCGTTTGGATATTTGATAAAAAATAATTGTATTTATATACAGTTGGTATTGTTATAACGTTTTAATTTAAAATATTTACATAGTAATGAATAGGTATGCTCCAATCTTGTAACTTTAACTTGTGTAAATACCTGGAATTTATTATTTGTTCAAGTGTAGTATTTTGATTGCTACTGAATAAGATTGTTACCTCTTATCAGTACCTCTTACTGGTATGATTGTATTTTATTTTGAAAGTATCAATAATATTTGAATTTGTGTCATCAGTTCCAAGATTGTCACTTTATGTTTGAAATACATTGACCACGTTTACACGAACATATAACATCTATTGTTATAGATAGGTCGGTCGGTAGCCATCGGTTCGGCGTGGGTGCTTTGTTCACTCACTCGAATTGACTGCCGTGTTGGTCGGTGGTTCAAACCCTAGTCTGAACGATCGATCTTCACTTGCTAT
>WOGO01001711.1:0-17384 GCA_015342085.1 Leptinotarsa defecta
GAAGGGATTTGAGTGGAACTGACAGGTCAAGCTGTAATTCTCTTGGAAAACACCCTCACCATTCTAGACAGAATCGTATTTTACACAGGCCTAGGCAGGGAGTCGTCCGATAGAGGAACTCATTGCGCAAGCACTTACATTTTATTTGAAAGTCAAAAAAGGCATTTATTGACCCGTACGTTTGGAATGACTGAAAAATCCCCTGACACCTATCAACGAGAAAGAAAATAATGAAAATGAGGACGATGTCTTCGCGAAAAATGGAAACAATAATCCTTTCTCTGAAAGAGACTCTGTCTGTTATCTCTCGAAGAGTCACATGAAGAAATACTTTCGATTATGGATACTGAAATAAAGTGCCGAACGAAGGTTCATTAGTCTATTGTCAAAAAGAGCAGAACAGCTTCTAGAGTTGGATAAAAAAGACCTAATAAGAGGACACTGGGCACTAACGTCTCACCTCCAAAAAATCGGTTTTTGCTATTTCGGTACCACCAAAACTGTAGAACACTTGCGTTGTGAATACCAAGCTCTGGCATGTAGAGGAATAAGAATGTTTTGTGATATGAAGGGATCAATTGCTCCTCAGAAAACAATAAAACATAGCCAGTTTAGTTTAGGGGTTATACACAGTATCTTATAGGTCACGGTATTGAGAAGTTATCCTCAGTAAACAACGATGTTATAAATATGATCGGCGTCGATCATCGGTAAGCATGTGTGCAAGGTCCCGTTGCCACATGTGGCTCACTATTGGAATTTGGACGACCGGTATAAAATCGGCCGTCCACAATCAATGTGTGTGCAATTAGCCTTACGGAATTTCGATTTCAAGTTCTTATTTTCGATGATTTTTGCCGATATTCAATTGAAATTTGATAAACGTATTAAAAACCTATTCTGAACAAGTTATCAAACCGCAACACACATTTTACTATACGATACCTTCTCATTTCATGTGTTGGAGTTTTGTAAACCGTTTATGTGGAAATATCACAAGTTTTTGTGCAGTCTTTTAAAATATGTACCATTTTGACAAATCATTGATTGCCCATCAATTCTTTAAATTTTCCATAACCTCCTAGAACTTAAAAACTAAATAAACTTTTCAATCGCAAATGACAAATGTATTTTATGAAAAAAAAAGTTTATTTGGAAAGCTTCTTGTTGAATTGCATACTTCTTTATCAATATTGTAAAAAATGGTAGGGAACTCAAAATAAGACAAATAACAAATGTCAACGAAAATTCTTCAGAGCAATATCATTCGGATCTATTTTTTTTATACAAACTAAAAGAAACTATCTGAAAGAACTACTTCCATTCACGGATATTGAATGTTTGAAAATTGTTTCCATGTATATTCCACAAAAGACACTTTTAGACGAAACAGAGCTGTCTGATAATCGATCTTGGATGCCACGCGTTTCAGCTCTGGTTTAGCTAGCTAACTGTTTGTACTTCATTCCAAACTTGCAGAATTCCAGTTACAATTCTTTTATATCAAATGAGTTGACCTGATTAAAAAGTCAATCAAGAAAAAAGCCTATATTTTGAACTCGATTTAACTTGGAATTCGAATGACTTCCCCTCAACTAACACTTCTCGTGAACATCCTATGAACATTCAGCAAAACCGACCATGCCAATAAATGATTATCTATAATAATCTGTTAAAAAATCTCCATTATATTACGTTGATGGAGTGAAACAAAAATTGTCAGCAAAGAACCTCGTGAAAAAATAAGAAAACTCCAAGAATCCCCATAAATTTTTCTAGTAGGTAAAACGTGTATTTTTTTATGATTGTCTCGCCGTAACTTGATAAATATCCATAGTAATTTCACATAATACACCTAATGATTGTAGCGTAGTTAGGTGTAATTTGTGAGATAACACATGTATTCCAAATAGGCAATGTGGAAATGGACGTACCTCATTGCTAAGCAAGAGATTGAGAACGGGAATAGTATCTTATTGGATTCTCAAAAAACATTCTGAATGTATGATATCTGATTCTATTCCATTGCGAATGTTTGGAATACAAACGGAATAGGGAAAAGTGTTTTTCGTATAATTCAGCGTTCATATAAATGTATTTGTTTCGAAAGTATTCTTTTTTTGTGTAATCTGTTCGAATTGAAATAGCTGTTTCGGAAGGACTTTTTCTTCCAGTTTGTGTCTAAAAGTTACTTCTCTGCATAATTTGCACATCTTTGTGTAGTTAATTTTTTTAAATTGATTGTTTCCTTCCTTTCTTTGGAAGATTCCCAAATTTTTTTGTATCGAGATGACGTATTAGAAAGCCAAAAACTTTCTTTCCTAAATTCTGTATGTGTATTTATATATACTATGAAATAAGACATCTGGGCATATCATTCTTTTGCCGTGTGTCGAAAGAAATATTTCTATTTGCAATTGAAGCGTGGTTCAATACTGAATTCTTTGAAAACCGAAAATGATTATTTTCCGAAACTTAAATCATGTAAAGAAAGCTTTATACGGAAATTCAATTTTTTACATTGAATATTCAATTAGTAGGCAAAATTTATGAATACGACTAGTTACTGAGTAATTGATATCTCCAGTAGTTTATATTAAGAAGTAACTTTCAAGGGGGAACTTTTCAGTCTGCTCTTTATTACACTTCAGCAGATGCTCTATTGATTTAAATTTATCCATTTTTGAGATTGCAAGAAATTGAAGTATTATTTGTACTTCCGAATAGTTATCACATCTTCATAGGGGTCATATACTTGCTGAAATCAGGAGCTAAGTAAATAAATACGATTTTAGATACCTTGCAAAAAAATCGTTCAAATTAATATTTCGATTTACCCCCACTTCAATCAACATATTGGAAATTGAAAAACGGCCGAAACTCAAGAGTTTCATGGATTTTTCGATAATTCAAATAGAAACCAGCCCATTTAACAGTGTTGAGGCGCCGTCCCAGGATCGATAAGTGGGTCACAAGACGATGTAATATCATGTCGGTTCACTACAGGCATTGTCTCGTAAATGTCCCACAATATATTTCAAGGATTCGTTGGTTCCATGCCGTCATGTATTATTCATGACACATTTTTTTAGGAAGCCGTATCATTACGATATAATTCAATTGTCGGCAATTTCAAAATTTGTGGAATCCGGTAATTCCTTTGGCGTTTCCCTCCACGTTTTCGTTTTTCTAATTACTATAATTATAGAGTTTGTGAGCTTCATGTTTGGATTGTTTTACTCGGCCGTTGGTCTTTCGTATATTTCAATTTACGTCGACATCATACAGTATTTACGGAATGTCTTGAAAACCACGGATTATAAAATGTTGTTCTACTGGAAAAAGTGAAATATCTTTGGATCTTTTGAAGTCGTGAATTTTTTTCTTTTTCTGAATTTACTTTCGAAACGAACTGGCAGTTGAAAATACCTTACCTAAAATTGAAATAAATCTTATAAAAAACGATTATCCGGTGGTAACCAAGAAAGTTTTGTGAGAAAATTGGAAAAGATATTTTCTTTCTTCCAGTTTGTTCGTGAATGAAAAATACGTGGAATATCTTCTTCTTTATCAAAAAAATGTTAGTTTCATTCGCTGACTATTTTTAATTAGAAGCCAAATTTTTTTAAAAACCGAATAAACTTGAATAAACAAATACAATAACACTATTACAATAGACAATACAAATATATGAATGAAATATATTCAAAGAATATTTTGACTTTGAACCCACACAAAAAACTACTGACTTTCTAGTTTGGTTGATGGCAACATCCATTTTCGCGTTTTAACTGTTTTGAAATCTGACCACTGAAAATGCTTGATGGCAGTCACTTCTATATATGTAATAATTAATTTATTTTTTATATTTTAGGAATGACATGCCATTTTAATTTTCAATACATTGTATTTCATTGTAGATATATCATAAGATATTTAAAATAACTTTTTTAATTTTTCAAGGTTATTCTGAATGAACCTAATAATAATACCAAAACTCGAGTTGTTAATGAAAATAAATGAAATTTATAATCTCAGATTTCTTTGTATTTGTAATTACGGTATAGTAATTAGATTTCTCCCAGTGCAGTGAATTCATACTCCCGTCCCATTTTCGGTTGCCAAAACGTCTATACATCAGGTGTTTCTGCCGAACATATTCTCGGGAGGACTCTTTATTCTCCACCCTTCCCTGTTTGGGATTTTAACCGCATCCACTCTGAATTGACTCACCCTTGCTTCAAGAGTGTCACAACGCAACTGGAATAGTTCTCATTACTCCCGTTATTCATGCAAGACTTTTCAACCTGTTTAGTTTTTTATACCGATTGTTTATTTCATCTTTCATCTTTGATCACCTAAGACCATAGATGAAATGAAAATGATTTATCAATTAAATGAAGATGATTCGATAGTACAGTTGAATTTTGTAAGATTCTCTAGGAACTTGTAAATCAATATGATGTTTTCCATATGTAGTCATAGAGTTAGTTGATTTAGAAATACTAGAGCCTTTCACGTTCCGACTATGATTGTTATATATTTCCCAACCTTTAACTCGTATCCCTTGGCAGTGTATGAATGAAATAGTGATATCGTTGAAGAAGCCGTATCAATAAAGACCAGAGATTAGAGGAACACAACACGCAACGTAAATATTATGTAACCGCGAGGCATTATGAAATTGATAATCCGAAATACCGGAAATGAACGGCGCCAACCGTCCATTGTTACACAAATACAGTGTATTTATTTGTTTTAGTAATAATGCATCGTAAATTTCGTTTAACTGCATAATTTGATGCGCGTGCATATCCAGAACGACAAATGACATCCGTTCGTATGGAATGATTAAAATCGAAATCAAATACGTATACGTGGTTCATTTCCATTGTTGGTGAACTGTCGGAAATTATTGAACTTTAATAAATACATAATGTGTACAAAATGCATTCTAGTCGATTTCAAAAACTCGCTCAAGTCCAAAGGCAAAATTTAATGATCTCTGTAGTATCAACAAAAACAATTTTTCAAACCTATTCGCTGATGACACCACTTTTGGTGTGCACGCTGATGATACAATTGTACTCTCAGAAAAAGCTAGAAACTCAGTTAATAACTTCAAAACAAATAGCATTATATTCACTTGAAAAAATATCGAAGTCATTAAATTTCTTGGGGTACACGACTCACACCTCACTTGGGGGCATCACGTCGACTACATAACCAATAAGACACTGTTATGTTGTATGGGATCTTAAAAAAACTGTTCCTCTGAACATCCTACTCGATTACTACTATACATATGTTCACTCCACCATCAATTATTGCATCATTTGCTGTGGAAATTCAACCAGAATCAATGAAGTATTAGTTCTCCAAAAGAAAATCCCAAGTTTTATGAGTTTCAAGGGTCACAGAGACTCATGTAGGGGTTTATTCTCAAAACTTAAATTCTAACAGTCATATCATTATATATACTTAACTTTGAATCATATGTGAAGTCACACAATGAAAACTTCACAAGCTGAAAAGACTTGCGTGGAGCTATAGGACAATAAAATTGTATAATAATAATTCTAATAGACATTATAAACCTCACAAGCGTGAATTCATTCAAAACTGGGGTAAAATCCTTTTTACTCAAAAATCCACTTCATTCCACAAAAGAGTCCTTTAATCTACACTAATCGATCTATTTCCACAAAATATTTTTATTATATAGGTACAATGTAGTTTTTAATATGCCTTTTAATCTGTATGTGAGAGCAATTGGCTTTTTCTTCTCTTTTGATTGTCAATTTTATTTTAATGTTAGTATATCATAAGGAAATTTGTAATGCGTATTTTTATGACGTATCTGACGCATTTCTATGTTTATTTGTATAAACCTGGAGAAATAAAAAACACTACTACTACTTAATAGTGGATGAATTCATGAAAGTGGATCAAGGAGCCTCTACGGAAAAGAAAAAGTACGTAAAAATGTTAAAGTCTAAAATTCAAAAATTTAGATATGAAGAAAAAACTAATTGAAAAAGTTTATTGTATGATTTTCACAAGAAAGGGTTTTACAAAAACCGCGACACGTGTTTCGCTATACAATTGCTTCCTTAAGTAGTTTACGCTTGAGGAACTCGTCGACATGCAAAGTACATAAACAATGTTATTACTTTTAGAAATATTTCAAAGAAAACTTGATATTTTCTGTTCTCAAATAGTTGGTGAAATACTGTTTTTGTGAAAAAATGTCATGAATATTTTTTGTTTCCTTTCAAAAATGGACAAAATATGTCTTAATGTAATCTTATTATCACCCCAACTATATAGTGATCACAGTAAAGTTGTAAGGAACTTTCATCTTTATAATATTCTCATGTCGATTTAAGTGTTCATAAACTTTCTGATATTACACCTACATAAAATTAAAATTTTCTTCAAATATTTTCTGAGATGACTTGTATATATATATATATATAATAGAACGCAATTATCTCAATAAATTAGATCTCTTTTCAATGGTTTTTGGGCTATTGATTTGTAGGTTTCATGTATACGGTTTCTATTCCAAAGTATTTTAGGCAATATTTATTGTATTTTGAAAATTCCGAAATAAAATTGTCATTTTTAATTTCCCACGATATTTTTATCCACTTTCGAAAAACAATCTTTTGAACCAATTTTTCGTGCACCAAATACAAATCGGACAAATTTTTCGTTTTCGTTTTCACTCTACAATTTATTTTTTGAGATATCCAGGTCCAGCCGATCGACTTTTTCAACCTTCTACTCTTCCCATTATTGATTTTTTAGATACTGAATAAGTTTCTGGTCACAGCCAACTCCAAAAAAGTTTGAAAAATGACAAACCCATACTTCTATCCAGTCTAGATAGTTAATTTTAGTAGCACAAAAAAATACACAATTCATCATACACACCCAATCTCTTGAGCAAATAATTTAAATTTTCCTATATATATATTTTCCTATGAAAGTCATTAATTATCATCAGTATGTTTGATTCCACATGAACAACAGAACACAATGTTTATTATACGTTATTTACTAATGTTTTTGAAGTTAACGATTATTTTACTTTATGAAAATCACTAATTTAGGCGTGATTTATTTTTTTTTCCAGTAAGACCAGGAAAGTTATTGTTGTTTTCACTTTTTAATTTTGAAAGGTCTCCAAAACACATTTTGGAATTCTAGTGATTGCTAAACATTTTTATGAAAACAATTAGATTTAAAAATTTTGGGTTGTATATGATATTAACCTAGCTCTTTCATGAAAATGTTTCAATGATAAACTGTTCCTTTCCTATAAACATTAGGTTCAAAATGATCTGTACATCTTGTTATCAATGTGTCAAGAAATGATATTAATTAATTGTTTTCGTCTGATTCTCTGGTAAATTTTATCGTATATGTTCTCTGTTATTAATAAAATCAAATAATAGTTCATCACTGTCTTGCTACCAAATCATCTTCAAAAATTTTTTGGACATTTCGGATGAATGCTACAATATGGCCATTCCAAAAAAAATAATTTTCAAAATGAAAATATGTTATTCCAAATATCTTCCATTATATATACGATTATCATAGATGATCTAGTTATTAATGAATCATCATTTGCCAAGTTTTAGTCTATGTTACATCATGATTACTTTTGAAATATTTTATTATTATTTGAAGGGGTGGAAACTAAAAAATTATTTAAAAGTGAGTACAATTGTTCAGAAATATAGCTTCTACTATTCAGGTATTTTGTGGTGGAAAATAAGATGAAGAACTTACCATTCGATGAAAATGCCTTCTACCTTGAACTTGAGCAGGGTGTCTTGTATAAATTCCTAGTTTCACTTTTGAAAACAATGATAAAGATAAATTTACATTACCGTCTTTCACATTTTTAATGGAGTCACTTCAAGGTCTCTGTTGATGTTATACCATTTCTGACAAATTGGTACAGTTGGTGGACATTTCGGTGGACATGCCAAAATACTACAAATAAGTTAACAAAAAATTTAAATTTGCGTTGGTGTACAATCTCAAAAAGAGTAAGAGCGTTCATTTTCTGCAGAAATTATATCAGGAATAATGTAAATGAAGATAGATGTCATATTCACTTCCACTTTCCCCATAAGAATTCTTTTCATTAAATATATTCCAAAAAATCTCAAAAACTAAGTTGAAAATAGTATATTCTCATAACTTAAACCCTGAAAATTTTTCCGAAAGGTTTTATTCATGTTTGATTTCAAGTTGTCTCTTTCATTTGATAATGGAAAAAAACATCATATGTGTTTTAAAGTAAAGTATTCATTATTTTTTTCCATAATATCCAAATTCTCATTCTCAATATTGAAATTAACTGGGAATACCAGTTTTAAAAATATCAAAATTGGATTTTCATACCCAAATACTGAAATTAAGGATGGTTATGAGCTCCAATAGTTGGGAATCAAAACCCAATTTTGACATTAGTGACAAAATCACAATGGAAAAACCAAGTGCGCTTTTGAAAAACACAACATGACTTTTTTCTTCACCATCAGATGGAAGAAGCAAGGCCGGTTAAATTTGACAAAAGTTTCCCATTTTGGGAACTAGAATACTCTTTTTTTAGATCGGTAATATCAGTGCTTGTTTTCGAAATATTTGCTACAAACTGTATATGTCGAACTGAATTTTTGGTTTTACCTCCTCCATTTCGAATGATATAAAAAAAGGCAGATGAACTTTTATATTTGTTATAATCTCATATCAACCTATTCACAATGTGACGATTCGTTCATTACATTTTATCATTAACTTTATTTTTTTAAATAGGTTTTTTAATCGTTTTTTCATCGATTATTTTACGATATGTCCATTCTTGACACTTGACTAAACTGCACTGAAGAAGGTTGGGTGAATAAATACATGCTGGAGGTGGCCAACCTTCTCTATCAAGTGATTTATTGTGATCTTCAAGTATCTCTTCATAATATCATATTATTACTTTCTTTGAAACAGTACGTTAATACAGAACTAGTATTTTTTTATCGATCAAACTGTAGAATTTTGGTTGATCGTAATCGTATTTTCAACAGAGTCTTGGTGGTGGTTCCATTAAAAAAGGGAACACTCTGTTCATATTTGATCATACATACTAATTTGTTTGAATTAATTCACAAAAATTGTCACAATATGAATCACATGCTATCCACAAGCATGCAAATCCTCTCAACGAGTTGGACTCGTTATTCTCAAGACACCCTGTATCTTCCAAAATATAAGGCGCAGTCGGACCGGATTCGGAAACTCTGCATCTGTCAGCTGAAGGAGCACGTGCTAAGTTGAACAATGGCGCCCTGTTTTACCGGCAGGTGAGAAACAGCTGCAAAAAAACAGGAGAATTAGTTGATCGGAAGAAGAAACCGGACAAGGAATTATTTTTTCGACAATTCTATTACTGTAAGAGAGAGATATAATATGTACATTATTAAAAAGATGATCATCAAACATCAAAAAGATGATCATCAACATACAGTACAGTTATTTAAATCTGAAAAAATCATATATATAAAATATACGGTCAAAAACAAATAAAAATTTTGGTAAAGAGTTCATTTTGGAAATCAATAGTTTTCTTCCTTTCTTTAGAAGATTCTCTCAAAAAATTGATCTCTCCTAAAAATATACCTCTCACAATTTAACAAGATTCCTATGGCTGGGGTTGAATCAAATAAGCGAATGAATATACTGTAGAGTAGATTTAACCCATTCGTGACGTAAAGTCTTAATTTCATGAATGAATTGAGGGCTTCATCTCGTAATGTTATCCAGTGTTTTATGTAGGTTAGGTCGAAAGTGAGTAGGTCTATTCGATCCTCCACCGCAACCCGCAATGGTTTATTGTGCCTCACACCTATTCATACTCGACAAAATAAATCCAGTTTCTTAACAAAGCTCATTAGTTCGTATGGCTAGTGGTCTTTCAGGTCAGATTGTGAGAGTACGGTTCTGCTGAACTCTAAAAACCTGATTTGGTCCCCAGCGAGGCAGGCACAAAGTATATGCTCTGCTGTTTCATCATTTTCCAAACAGAGGCAACACACACTGTCTTCCGACAGTCCGAGTTTCTGCATATGATGATTCAAATAACAGTGACCTGTAAGAAGGCCTGTTAGACATCGTAGATCATCCCTACTGTGGTTCAACAACTGTTTGGTATCGAGTTTCGAAGGGTGAATAAACGCCTTAAGTCAGCAGCCTCATTGCCTTCCAGGCCAGTATAGTCAGGAATCCAGACCAGAGACAATCTGTGAAATCTTCCTATCGAGGAGAGTCGTTTTTGGCAATTTACTAATACCAATTTAGACTTTGCTCGGTAGGGGCCAAGAGCTTCCAACGCCGCTTGATTGTCCGAGAATATTCCTATTAACGTGTGTGTGAGATTAGATTCTTCCAATCTCTCCGCACGCAATTTAATAGCGTAAATTTTCGCTTGAAATACAGTCGCATAGGTTCCTAGGCATGTTGATATCTCTGTCCTGGGTCTGCGACTGAAAACACCTGCACCGGAATCGAAAGGTGTTTTTGATCCATCTTTGAACCAACAACTATCTGCTCTCAATATTTCCATCTCCCGGAGGATCCAGTCCTCTCTACTCGGGAACAGTACTTTATAAGGCAGTTCGTGTTTTATGTAAGTGAAATTTTATCTCTTTCATATACTATATTGAATTGCTACACAATATAATATATGAAACGAATGTTTGGAGTACAAAAGTGTTTTTTTGTATAATTCAATGTTCGTATAAAACTTGTTCCGAAAGTATTGTTTATATGGAAATAGTTATTTCGGGAGGGCTTCTTTTCCAGTTTGTGTCTCAAAGTTACTTATTTGCTTGATCTACACATATTTCGAAAGAGTTTTTTTTTAAGAAAGTTTTGCTTTCTTTCTGTCAGTGAAAGATTCCCACATTTTTTGTATAAAGATAAAGAAGTAAAAAACCAAAACTTTTTTTCACATAATATCTCCTGAAAACAACCCCATTCAATTTAAATATAAATATTTGTGAACATGCAAAAGTTACATTCACAATTGAAACGAGTCACCAAAAAAGTTATGATAACATATACTCCTTCCAACTCCCTATATCTCTGTCAAGAACTCACATATCGCCAAACTTTTTTAGTATTTCTCAAGGTTTGTGGCATTTTGTCAAAAAAAAAACATTTCATTTCCAACAGTACGTACGCAATTACAGAAAGTGTTTAAATCTGTAGCTTATATGGGGGGAGAAGGGTATAAAAAATTTACCTTGATGCGTTGGAAGTATCTCAAAGAAGATTATTGAAAATCATTTTGAATAAAAATAGTAGATACTCCAGTGATCTAGTGATCCAAAAATATTTGATTTGAGACAAATATATTTCGAACAGCTGAATATTGCAGTATTCCAGAAAAAAGTGACCTTTTCAACCTAGATCATACGAATTCTACTAGAGGAGAAAACAGATTTGTCCAACAACTCAGCAAGTCAGTAGGCAAGAAAAGTAATCGATTTTTGGGTCAACCTCAAATATGTTCATAACCATCGTCTAGCTAGGAGTTACCTAACATTCTACTTAGTAGTAGGAAAGGGGCACAAGTTATAATACTTGTAAAAATTCTGAAAGTGATTAATTAACCTACACCTTCTATAATATAGAAATTGAACATTCTATTCAAACTAAAACTCAGTCAATCTCACAGGGTACAATTTCTTGTCACTTCAATGTATAGTGAGTGGTTCTTTGTTAACTGGCAGTAGTGAAAATTATCATCTGAAATGTCTTCATACACTGCCTTTCTTTAATGTCCCCCCCTTTTTTTTGAACGGGTGCATGAATACTTTATTTTGAAGTGAAATTGACAGATGAAACTTTCAAGATGGCGACTGGGCGCCATTTTGTTTACAAAAACGTCAAAAAATGTCAGTACGACAATGAACATCACGTTTTCTGGGAAACACATAACCAATATCCATAAAAAATTAACGTTTGGGCAGGAATATTGAGAAACCATATTGTAGGACCTCTATTTATTGATCAAAATTCAACAGGGGAAATGTATTTGAATATACTGGAAACTATTGTTGACCCTCTCATCACTGTGGATGCTAATGAATTCGATATAGATATTGTATTCCAACAAGATGGAGCACCACTACATTACTCCAGACAAAGGAGAAACTATTTGGGTACTATTTTTCCCGGACGTTGGATTGGCCGTCGAGGTCCTACAGAATAGCCAGCCCGCTCGCTAGGCAACCATTTCGAGCATCTTCTGAAGTGACTTCAAGCTTACTACCTCATATTATGTAGTTAAATGTCAATGTATCCAAGCAATTAATAAAATTTCCCCATTTTGTATTAGTTTCCCAGATGGCGCCCAATCGCCATCTTGAAAATTTCATCTGTCAATTTCATTTCAAAATAAAGTAATCATGCATTAATGTCATTATCCCAAATTTAAATTTTTTGTGTTGACCCGTACATGACGTGAAGTTTCGTTTCTCTTTCTACATTTTCGGTCGGTATCCAGGCGGTTCGACGTGTGTGCTTTGTTCACTCAGTCAATCGGCTGATGTGTCTGTCGATGGTAAAAGCCGCAGGATGAACGATCGATTTTCACTTGATATCGTCCAACCCGTATTAGGAATCACACGTTAAAAGGTAAGACCTCGTTAGTCCTCAACTCGCACAAGTTTCAACTTCTGAGGGTTGTCGTTCGTACGGGTGCGATAGCTGGTTAACAGAAAACATATTTTTAGGGGGGGACGTCCTGTTCCTGTTCCAAACTTCCCGTCCTGTGTGGTTCTGTCGCAGTGTGTACCATGCCGTACATGTTAAAACGTTGACCAAACACTAGCATTGGCGCCTTCGCCTAATTTTAAAATGAATATGAGCTATAATTTCCTCTATAATTACCGGGAAAATTGTTGAAAATTTCTCATTAGTGAGGGTTTTTTGAAAATTATTGTAGTGAATAAATCCAGTTGATTCATTTCGCCGCAACGCCAGATGTAATATTCTATGAAATTGAAGAAATTGTTATAGGCTGACCAATAAAAATCTAAACATTACTTGATAACTATAATTAGAACCTCTGTCGTGAAATTACTGAACTCAACCAAAAAAAAAACAATTACTTAGCACCTTTGCATTATGTTTCGGATTGGTCGAGAACAGTTTTGTAAACTGTTCAATGAAATTCTTACAATGAATAAATTTAATAAACGTTTGAAATGGAACACTATCAAAAAGATCCACTTTTCTTTCTAAAGAATCTGTATTGGTTTATATTATTAGTAGTATTAGTAAGGAGTAAGATTTATTTTCAATATGACGAATTCACAATTTGCATAAGAATAGTCATGGTTATTCTGGATCATGAAAAAATACAAAAAAAAAGATACAAAATAACAAAGAAAAGCATATACAAATAACAACTCCACATACACAACGTTGATACATTAACTACCGCTTATGCACAAAAGCAATAACTGTAAGAATATCCATCGTGAAACTCAACTAGTGAGTAAAAGCACTTTTCTAATATAATATTCTCCAGATTTTTTTTTTGAATTTTCTGTGTTGACTGATTTATGTTTATATCATAGGGAAGTTTATTAAATAATTTCAGGCCTAGGTATGGAGGAGCATTGGTTGTCAGTTTGTATTTAAAAATGGGCTCATAGTAATCACTTGTTTGCTTAGTTTTTTTGAGTGTATTTCTCTAATTTTCATGAAAGTATTGTTGTTATTGAATATGTACAAACATGATTCCAAGATAAGTAGACATGGCAGAGTGAGAAAACCTAATTCTTTGAAAATTGGTCCGCATGATACATTTCTTTTTTTTTAGCAATTATTCTGTGTCAAGAATACATCATTGAACGTTGTTAAGTCTCAGGGACTTAACATTTGTTGTATTTGATGACAATGAAGTACTTTTTTGCTACTGAATGTATCACAATAGATATTTGAAAACAAAATTATAACGAAACACCTCACCTACTCGTGAAGTTAATCATCTCAATATTTGTGCTGCGTCAATACAGTAATATCGCAGGAAATGCATTGCAAAGAGGAAAAATATCGCCAATAATCTTTGTAGAGAGTTCAATAAAGTATTCATCAATTGCTTTCGTTACGGAAGGCACTAATGTCAGTCACCTTAGGATATCCCTTGGTTCTCCCTCGAGATATATTTTTGGTCCAAATACAGTGTGTCCCAGCTAAAACTTGTCACTCCCCTAATCTACGAACTCGTGAAAAGAATTTAAAATTTCTCAGACCCGTCGATTTTTATTTCAAGAGGGAACGTATTACCGAATACATTATCATTGTGTTGTCAACCCCCTCATTCCCAGCACCCCCTACTTCAGAATTTTCAATGGGACTACATTACTTGTGATATATCATTCATTCATGAAATTCAACCCCAATACCTTGGTGTACTGAAATTGAGGATCGGTTGAGTGTTGTTGAAGTTTTAATGAAAACTAGATATAGTTTTATCTAAATATTTTTATTTTTCATCACCTAAAATGTAATCATCATATGAAAGGTTTGAAATGTGAACCATTCAGTTCGATACAGAAGTATCAACGATTTTCGAAACGTCTTCGCACATTTCTCAACATTCCTGGAGTCACTGCACGACACTCCACAACAATTTTCCTGCGTAGATCATCAAGAGAATTTGGCTGTGTAATATAAAATTTGGATTTCAAATTACCCGAGATCTAGGAGATCTAGTGTTCCATTCTATTGGTCCTAGCCTTCCATTCTATTAGTCCCCGCCTTCCAATACATCTCCCTGTGAAATTGTCATCTAAAAATTGACGTACAGGTGCAACAATACGTGAAGGAGTTCCATCTTGTTGAAAAGTGAGCTGACTATCATCGCCTCAAGTAACCAAGTGATTCTGGGGTTTACAGTTGTATCAAGATACGTTTGTCCGTTGAGGTTACCATCAATAAAATATGAATCTACAATGTGGTCTCCCAGAATACCATCCCAAACATTCAATTTCTGTAGAGTTTGTGAATGAGTTTCCCTGTGCCAATGGGGATTTACGTCACTCCAGTATCTGTAGTTGTGCCTGTTCACATGTCCATTTAAATAAAAAAGATTCGTCAGAAAAGCACACATTGTAGAGATGATTATTATCATCAATCAATTATTGACTCACGACTCTTTACGTCTGTCAGGATCATCTTTATTTAATTATTGTACACTTTGCATTTTATAAGGATGTAATTTTGCTTCTTTTAGAATTCGATGTATGCTGCTTTTAGAAATTCCAGAAATAGTCTCAAGTTGTCTCAAAGATTGAATGTTGTCTATAACTGCATGTCCTACGACTGCAACAGCGACCCTTTCATTTCTCATAGGCGTCTTCTCTTTTATTTAGCACTGATCTCAACTCCATAAACTCATTCATTAATTGAATCACGTGCTGATATGTGGTTTTATCTGGATGAATGCTATTGAAAATTCTGGCCATAGCTCTAGCACATCGTCCATTTTTAAAATACACAGCTTCAATGGATATTCTGTCTTGTATAGAATAAACCATTTTGGAAATTTTTCACATTGCTGAATGAAGAGAATCAAACACATCAATATACCAAGACTTAAACAAAGATATGCATATACAAAAACACATGGGAATTTTTTTTTCAATACATTGACGTACCGACAGTGAGCCTTTCTTACGACGATAACATTAGTTGATGAAAAATAAAAATATCTTGATGAAAGTTAGTTTTCATTAAAACTTCAACAACACTTGATCATACTCAATTTCAGTACACCGATGTATTTGGGATTGAATTCCCTTCCAAATGATGTATCACAAGTATAGTGGTCCCATTGAAAATTCTGAAATAGGAAATGCTGGGGATGAGAGGTTGACAACACAATGATGATGTATTTGGTGAAAGTGTTTCCCTTGAAATAAAAATCGACGAGTCTGAGTGACTTTCAATTTTTCTCACGAGTTGCTGGTTATGTATGACTTCATACGTTTTAATGTGAATTGCATTGAATCGGCCTCCATTTGAGTATGACGTATCTCAGACAATTCGACAAAATGTTGGATAAAATACAATTCCTATTTTGGCACATACAAAATATTATTGTTTTATTTTAGTATTATCACCAACTTTTGACGTTATTTTGTTTCCTAAATAGTCAGTCCAAATGAAAGTAACTTTTTGGGCATCACGTAAACCTTCTACCTCGTTCCCTATACCGGCTTTGTTTTATAGTAGCCTGATATTCGATTTGGATGTCATTGATATTGGCTGCGAGACCACTGTAAAAACGTGATTTTTTTCATTTTTATCTGTATAACTTTTCGCTGCCTTTATGTGCTTCTTCTGTAACCGTTGCAAACTTCAAACACTTTTCTCGTGTTTTTTGCTTTTCTACTTTCAAATAGATTTAAAATAACAAACTTATACAGGGTGTTTATTAAACATGTGGCAAAAAAATAAGGTACTATTCCTTGGACTATTCTAAGCATATTTTGTGCTTTGACGATTTTTGATAGGACGCTTTGTTTCGAAGATACGGGGCGAAAAAGTTTAAACACACTTTTGGTAATTTTAAAATTATTAACGTAGCTGAAATAAAAGTACAGCGTACTACACTGGACCTACTAAGTAATAAAAATTGTAACAATTCCGTTGGTACCTATCAACATTCCAATTACCACAAACGGCTGCAGATATTCAACTTGCTGGATGTAACGCAATCAGAAACGATCCTGGTGTTTTCGAAAGCATTCAGGACTCGATGAGGAGAATGGATTTTTGCATCAGAGCGGAAGTAGTTATTTTCAACAGTTCTTGTAGATTAAGAAACATTACATGTGATTTTTGGTAATAAAATAGTCTCTTATTAGTCAGTGAGCTACGCTTGAAGACTGGCAATAAACAAATCTAAAGAAATGAACTTTAAAAGTACAAGCCAGCCTTGATATACCTACACAGTTGAATGGGCTGACGCCTATTAGAAAACAACTACTCCCCTGGCTGATACCACGAAGGGCGTTGGATTATATCCGACAGGTGTCAGTGCAGGAATCTACTATGTAGGTATACCGAGACTGCCTTGAACGTTTGAAGTTCATTTCTTTAGATTTGTTTATTGCCAGTCTTCAAGCATAGCCTACTGACTAATAAGTTTTTTTTCCTTATTCAGAGGAATCGGGCAAATTACAGATATGCAGTTGGTTAGTACCTCGTCCACTAGATGTTTGGGATGTTCGCTCCAACTTCGGAAGAGGAATGAAATACTCTGAAAGAATTTCGATTTTCAATTGTGGAAT
>WOGO01001712.1:0-17382 GCA_015342085.1 Leptinotarsa defecta
ATATTGAAACTCTCTGTGTTTCATATTCAAATGCATCCAAAACTTATTCACTGGTATCCTTTCGCATTGGATTGCGGTTGTTATTACAACTGCATCAATATCGAATTTCAACACTCAAATCGCGATCAGTTCGTGAACTAAACATTGATGGCGCATTCCCCGATTTCTATTCGTCATCGTAACATGACTTCAAATTTAATTTTATGACACTTCAGCCAATCATAAAACTCAGTAAAAATTATCCAATACGAACCGCCAATTCTACAGTCCACGTGGACTATTTCGCAGCCGGTTAATTTCTATGTATTGGTTTTTTTGGCCTTTGAGAGTGCCGTCAACCTTAAGTATGCACAATATCGTTCACTTCGACTATGCAGATCGCGAACGGGTGTTTTGTTTGCTGTTGGTTTTAAAACAACATTTGTGTCCTTCCAAATGTCAAAGAAATGAATTCAAGAAACACTTTCTGAGATTTTTAGTACACAGTTTTACAAAAACGCAACCTATGTTTTGCTAACTTCTTCAGGCGTGTCTAAACTAGAATAGATGTCTATACACGCTTCTGCAAGAAGCTATTGTATAGCGACATACGTGTTGCGTTTTTGTTAAAACTGTGTAGTGAAAATCTCACAAAGTGTTTAATTGAATACGTTATGAACGTTCATCAAGTATCGTCCGATTCCATAACATATCAAAGAAATGAATGGGCATTCATGTCTTCCTGAAAATTTTCAAAAAACTTTTGGTTTTGGTACTCAAACATCTGTATATACACTTTCGTTTTGAGTTTTTCAAACGTGCTGAAATGAAAGTAACCGATTGAACTATCCAATAGTTCATGTCTCACTTCAGATACACAGGGATCATGTTTCCCAAAAGAAACAAAAAATTTTCTCAAACAAAAAAACATTCGAGACATGGCAATAATTACAAATGAAGTTAATGTCAAAGTATCTCAGAAATTCATAATCTAGAACAACAATATCTTGAACTATCAATATCTTGAACTAAAGGAGATATTAAGCAAAAATTCTTCGTACCTATGAGGAAATTTTGATACTCATCAGTAACTTTTTTAACCCAGCAACTTTTTTTCTGAATGATTTTTTTGTATTCACTGCGATATCATTGTAACAAAGTGATTCCACCATCTGGGCATCCAGTGGTCAGAGGATGGGAAATTAAGACAGCTCTTTCTGAATTCCTACTCATTCTGGTTGTCATGCAAAGAAGTAACACATTTCAGAATAAATATCGAAGGCACAATCAAGATGTCTTCTCTCAAAGACAGCCATATCAAATATCATTTGAACCAGTCCTTTCTAGCAACAGAAACTATTGATAATTTATTGTACATCTTCATTTTCCAGCTGATGAGAGATTAAACTAGAGAAAATATATATTCAACAACGCAAATCAATAAAATAAATTATCGATTGTTATTTACCTACCTCTTTTCGAAAAGCTAACACCAATAAAAAAAGATATATTTGTAGCTAACTCAAATATTTAGGGAGAAACTAGTAGACACGTGTAAAAAAAATGTTGAAATATGTTTGTCTGTTAGCTAGCTGTCGCCCCTAACGAAACACAACCTTCAGAAGTCTAAACTTGAGCGAGTTGAGTATTAATGAGATCTTACATTTAACGTGTAGGACAGTATACGGTTGAAATCCAAAACCCTACAGCTGAACTCGAACGAACCTTCGGTTGACTTAGTAAAACGAACCACCTCGCTAATCAACCGGCTAACAGCCGACCAAACTTATTTTATGAAAAGCAAATCTACATGTACATGCCAAGGAAAATGAGGGTTTTTACTGGCAAGAATATTGCGCCGAATCTACTGTTTATCTCTTCTTAATACCACCAGTAGAAACCAGAATTTCTCATTCAAAATGGGTTTGGAATTAGTTGAATATGATACTCAAATCATCTCATTATTTTATCTGGAAGACTGAATATCGCACTACATGTGCAGTTCGTTCCAAAACCCGAAAGGAGGTAGATAGGTGCAATTAGAAATGTTGAAGAACGCAATCTTTTAGTCGTTGAACTGGCAATAGTAATTACTGCAGGGAAGGCTCAAATTACATTTCCATTGAGATCTTTACTTAGAGAGAAATACACTCTCGCGAGTAAAATTATTTTTGTGGGTCTTTTTCGCCATAATTATTATTCATTCGCACTTTATGATGCCCGAAGGCGGGTCATAAAGGAACGAGGATAATAAAATGAATAATGAAAATAATAGAGGATGGTGTCACTGATGTGGTTAGTGGGGCTGTAAAACGGATTTATCGTTATCAATCCAAGGGAGAAAATAAAAGCGAATACTGATATGTATATCCAATGACTGCACCGTACTCTAATAAGATGGAGTTGTATTGAGAAATAGTTTTTCTATTTGAAAATGGTTTGAATACCGCCGCCGTGTCTGTTGTTGGTTGGTCTATCTGTCTCAACGCGATGAACTCAAAAATTACCGAAAATTTTCATACGGTTTTCGTCAATGGACGCCAAAAAAACGCTAACTGTCTACCTATAAAACATGGTGTCCCGCAGGGGTCAATGCTTGAAGCCATTCTTCTTTGTCATTTATATAAATGACCTATGCAACTTCCCATTACCCAATAAAAGCGGTCTATTCGCCGACGACACCACTTTGATGAGTACCGGTAAAAACCTTATGGAACTCACTTCTTCTTATAACATTGAAAAACGTGTTGAAAATTGGTTAACTGCGAACAAACTTTAAGTTGAATGCAAGCAAGTCCCAAAAAATAATTTTCTCCTTTAATATGAACTTACAAATGGGAAACACTGTCAAGCTACTCGGAATTGTTATTGATGACAAACTCACATGGTCGAATCACATAGAACAGCTCTGTAACAAATTAGCAAGTACTCTGTTTCTCTTGAGGCAGTTGAAAAAAAGCAATTCAACCTGATACTCTGAGAATGACAAATTTCTCTGTTTCATTCGCAGATGAACTATGGAATAATTTTATGGGGAAATGCCACTCGTTCAATAACCATCTTTCGATAACAAAAAAACCAGTAAGAATCCTAGCTGTAGTTGGATATAGAGAGCATTGTCACTCAGACTTTATAAAGTTTGGCATCATGCCTTTACCTTCATTATATATCTAAAATTCCTTATTAGAAATACACAGAAATGTCAACCAAACTCAGTCAGATATACATGAACATAATACTAGGTATGCTAAGTTATTAAAAACCCCAAGGTATAGATTAAATAAATCTCAAAATAATTCTCTGAATATCAATCTATATAACTGCTTGCCGGAGACAATCAAATCAATAACTTTCAATTAGTTCAAAGACGCACAAAAAATATATATTCTTGAACACTGCTTTCACACAGACGAGTTTCTCGTCACAACTAAGCAACTGAGTCATGCACTCAACACATCGCTCTTCTGAAATGTTCCATTCTGTTCATACTATTTAATTATGCCTCACTTGATTATGTTTGCAACACTTTCAAAATATTATATGTTTTATTGTTATATTATTTTATCCATTGTATACTTTATATTTTATCTATTTATATATTGACATCAGGTGGAAGTTGTGGGGGTAGTTACTCTAAAAATCTCAAAAAAAAATCTAATAAATTGTGGAATATGTTATAAAAATTAGTTATTGTATCTATTAGTTTTCTTTTTGTGAAATTACATATACAGAATAGTGTGTTCCTGAAATGCGTCCCAAGTCACATAATTGTGTTGCTCACCTTCCTGACAGGGGAGCGCAAACTAACCGCCAATTAGGTTCTCATCAAATTCTGCAAACCTTTAAAGGGATCATACACCATTAAGAAATTCAGACCCGCCGCGAACTGAATCAAGTTTTGAGCGTTTGTCAAAGTCCCACTGAAGCCAAAAAATCTGAATGATCCCCCACCAAAGAAAGTAAACAGATGTATTTGGTCGAATTAAACAAGTGATAATCTCTCGCCGGTGGCGAGGAGGAGTCGAATAGATCCAATCACCTACCTCAAGCCTACTCATATAGTTGTACAATCGATAGTGTACTCGTATAGGTGTATTATTCCAATGTACCAAGTGCACATACATGTCTATAGCTACTACACTTGCATCAGGTTTTACATTTTATTTTTTGAAAAATTGAAGACCTGATATAAACTTCGAATATTTGATGGAATCGGCCGATACTTGATGAAAACCCATAACGTATTCAAAAAAACACTTCATTGTGAGAATTTCACAAAATAGTTAAACAAAAACGTAACACGTGTTTCGCCATACAATGGCTCCTTCAAGCGTGCCTCTACGTAGTAAAAGTGACTGCATTTGAATAATCATCCTTACAGGCAATAATGAACCAATCAGTTTCCGTCTTAAGCCCATTAGACCTAAGAAAAGCATAGATCAGATGCTTTGATAAGTCGGGTGCTTCGATTTTGCCGAAAAACACCCCATGTATTAGCCTATCTTCATCTTACTGTAGCAGTGAAAAGATCTCTGCGGCTTTTATGTGAGCCTTTCAGTTAAACGGGTTCTAAGTCGAAGACAAAGTTGTGACAATGTCGAAAACTGAACCAACTTCATCGGCCTCTCGGGCAGCTGCCTTTAAAAAGTAGTTACTCCAATTTCTGATCTCTCACGATCCCATACTATACAGAAAAGGATAAAGGGTGTATTGAAAACAATTCCATTCGTTGCACACAAAAAAAAAAACTAAATATTTTTAATTAAAAATTGCCATTTTAGAAAAAAATACAAATACAGATAATCCGATCAGTTCATCAAAAATATCCCAGAACAATTCTGAATATCCAGCAAAGTGAGAGAGTGCAATTAAATTCCACAGGAGATTCGTTTCCATTCTTTTGTTAGAAATACCGAAGGCTCGCTTCTGTGGCACATTGCTGGCCTCGCACAAAGTAAATTGGAAAGCATCGTACAGCATTCCAACACGATTGTGGAATCAATCGCATTTTAAAATTGTTTGTTTCCAGAAGAGTTCGATTCCTAGTGTACGTGTAGGTATTTTCCTTGCATGCCATTTTCCACCCTTTTAAATTCACAATAGAGGCGGCATCTGCATTCCACCAGGGTGTCGTTTGAATAAATAGACTGCCTTAAATCAAATGGAAAAAATCGTAATTTTTCCGAAAGGTTTTCGTTCAGCATTTTCCGTGATTTTTCGGAGCATTAATCTTGATTGCGTTATTTTTCACGCGATATAATCAATTACTGAGGTGGCTTTAAATAATAAAGAACTCAACCGTGAGTTAGTTTCTCGTTATTTTTGGTTGATGCAAAGAACTGGGACGCAAAATATAAAATTTAAACTGAATAACTTTAGATATTAACTATGGCTGTATATTCAATGAAAGACGTACCTAGAATTACCATGAAATATAATATTGTAATGATACAATATTATTCTCTAATGAAACTTTTGATAGTACTAACTTAAAGAAAAGGGCAAATGGTACAACTGTTTGCTACATAGGTTACAGGTTAGGTAGCTAGGCCCACCAATAAGGTAATTAAATCAAAGAATCAAACCAACATTTTAGTATATACTGAGATGAAAAATAAAGCACCTCTTTGATAATATCTACCGATGGCGGACGAAACATCAGGCATAAAAACTTCAAGGCTAACAAATCCGAAAATTCCTTTCTACATGATTTTGTAGATTAGCAATTCCAAAAAGTAATGCTTTTGTTGAATTGTCATCATTTTCAATTTCTAAACCGACATTTTCAAATAATAGCTTCAACTGTTTAAAAAAAAATCTGTTTCAAATATGTTTTTCTGTTAACCAGCTGTCAAACCCCTATGAACGATAACCCTCAGAAGTAGAAACTTGTGTGAGCTAAGGACTAACGAGGTCTTAATTTTCAAAGTGTGATTCCTAAATTTACATTTTGGAGCATCTAATAAATTCTGAATTATATACTAGCTTTAGTCCATTTGTATGCGAGTATTAATATAATATTTTCATTAGTATACGTCTAATCTAAACAATTTCCACTGCAAGCTCACAGTATAGTCATATTCTGTTTCCTTTATGAGCAGAGATACTGAACGTTACGTATATCCGACAAAACTAACTAATTGATCCTACATATAACTGATACGGAAAGCCAGATGTGGTTTGCATAAAACGGAATCACTAACATGATCAAATTTACTGTATGCCTGTGAAGTACTCAATCTTTATTGGAAAAATATGTAAAATACTTAATAATTAATTCTATTATATGCCAATGATGGTGTTAGATTGACCACTGCTAGGGCATTGTAGATATAATATTTAACCTTGAACTTGAACTCTGCTTTGGGGAAGATGTACCAAAAATGCTAAAGGGATGTACCAGACAATTGTTTCGCGGGATTATCAATATTATATTATTCAGCGAGCGTATAATGACGGCTATTATTCACGAGGTGAAAAGACTACGGCCGCGGGCCGCGGGCCGCAGGCGAATGGCAGAAATCATACGCCAGTAGGATACCATATTTTATCCACGACTAATAATGTTTGTTGAAGTTTTATTGGGGATTTTTTTATTACATACATATTATTTGAAACAATATTATTTTATTGTAATGACTATTTCATACAATACAATAATGTTCATCTGTACACGGTATGTACACGGAATCTTTGATCACATAATGTACTTAATAAAATAACTATGTAAAAGATTTACCGAATATCCTACTTTTGTTGCTAGGTATTCACGTTTAGATGCTTACAAAAAGTTATTGATATATTTTCGCTGATGTAAGGTGATCCTACTTCTAAGCATTTATTATTTTGCGGATAATTTAGTAAAGTATACTAACAAAGTCGATTAAGAAAATAAAGTGGTTTTCTTTCTCTTTTGCCATTTCAAAAAAGGTTCATAGGTCGAATTACATACTTTCTTTGACTGTTTCGGCAATAAATTTAGTTAGGCAACTTTAGCAGCTTCTCTAATTTCTGGTGGTGTTGAAGTAAAGTCATTCATTTTCTATTTCCATTTTCAGTTCGTCTTTTAACACAACTTAACACAAAATATCAAAACACTGAGAAATCTACGCACACAAAGAATAATTTTGACAGGTTTGAGACAAATTTGTTTTATTTCAAAAGCTATTTTGATGTATGAAATTTTTCGAATAACATGGTATATTAAGAAATAAATATGACACATTCAAAATTGCTGATAGCTCAGTATAGATGCTTCTTGCCTTTCAAACACGGATCCCGTTTACTATTTTAATTTTTATTTATATGTAGATACAGAACTGAATTGAAAATATTTGGTGGTTCACACAAAAAAATTTAAAAAAACCGATTGTTTGTAGCAAAACATATAATACTATAGATAAATCAAGGAAGCATGTGACATCAGTGATTAATGAGTGAATAATCAATGGTCAATGGTCAATGATCAATGGTTAAGATCGACCAATATATTATATAATATAATATAAGATGTATAATGGGTACCTTATACAATAGTCCTGGACTAAAATCTATTAATTTATTGTATACACGTCATATATCACTACATCAGGTTATTGATTTCTGTAAAGTTTGTGGCATGAAGTATAGATTTTGCTGATTTATCTAAGGTTCTGTTTTATCTTTCACCACACCCTGGTGGTGAGATTGGTATTGTAGTTATATGATGCATTATGATTCATTCCATCTTTCCTGAGAATATTTTCGACTTCTTTGTAAAGGAATACTGTCCCTCAGACGGTTAATACTTTTTTCACAGTATGACACAGTATAAAAATACAGGAACTAGATTTCACTTCGGCGAGATATGCGGATAGAACGTTATTTTTTGGATGAATGAGTTCACCAGATGGTTCATCTCATGTTTAAACATAACGTTTATTCTAATGATTTGATCGTTTACTTAAAACTTGAAATGTACTTTCGTTTGCTGGCTGAACTTCTGCTTCATATTCAGGAGTGCATGAAATGAATCCCAATATTTCTACTCTCAGCAATAGCATCAGCAAAAAAAACAAGGTATCAGAATGAAATACATTGGTAATCCTACTAATCCTACTTCAACTAATATTATAAATGCATCAAGTTTGTGAGGATGGATGAATGTAATGTATGTATTTACGTTTCTCAATTTTTCACGCCTAAACAGCCGAACGAATTCAAATGTAAGTTGGTTTATAAATAAATCATGACCTGGAATAACACATATAGTGGGTTCTCAAGGTAACGCGGGTAAAACAGCGGGGATATCGAATAAGCGGGTACCTACTGATTGACTGATACTCTTATATCAACGTACAGCCGAAGCTACTGAACCTAGAATCTTGAATTATGCAGATAGTTTCTTTGTATAGCGTAAATAAGCGTAGAGAAAGGGAATCAGGAATTTTCACCCCCAAAGCGGAAAAAATTGGGATTTAAACATTGTATTGAATTCAGTCAGTTTTGGAGTTGGAAATCTCAAGTTTTGGGTTGACAAAAAACTATTGTAACTATTTGTCTAAAATGGTGTGTCACGAAACTTAACGTGACAAATCAAATTCTACGTGGGCGAAGCCGCAAGCAACAGTAGTACAGCTGTTGCTTGCGGCTAGTTCAGCAACAGCTAAAAAATACACAAACTAAAAAAATATGCCAACTGTACTAAGTGATTGATAGCTTCAAGAATCGAAGTATGTTACCTATAAAGAAATATTGCAAAACTAACACAAGCGTCAACGACATCTGCCCTCACGCGTCTGTCGGCGTTCTCAGCAATGGCGCTTCATTGCTTAGACTGCCCCTCTATCTCCGCGAATCGTCCCATGTCGTCTTATAGTAGATGCAACGCGTAATGTTTTACTGCGTTGCGTTATCGTGATGACTTTTGAACGATTCGTTCACATTACTTAGTGTAAAAGATAATGTTTATCAATATTAAATACTTAAAACGACAATTGTTAAAATTTTTATAAGAATTTGACAGATGTTCTGAAATGGATTGTGAAAAAAGTATTCTTTTAATTGTATTTATGGCTCAGTAATTAACTCCAACAGTATAGGCTGCGCACGTCAAGATAGCTCTCAGGGAGCAATAATTTTTCCGACTTACTTAATAATTTTCGTTATATTATGATCAAAATCACACAAATCCTATGTAAATTATAGCCTATATGTTATTCTGATGTATGAGCTGTATTTATGTAAAGTTTTATCTAAATCCGTTCAGTCGTTCAGGCGTGTACATACATACACACATTATCCATCCACACATACTTTCACATTTTTTATAATATTAGTATAGACTGCAGGTTGGAAGTTATGCTTTTGTCAGCAACATTAAGTTTAGAGAGAAGCATTCTACACAATTCTCGCAAAAACCAATGTTTTGGTGAAAATTTTCAGGTTACTTTCCAAAAACCAATATTTGAATCATACCACTGTCTTCACCCAATAGTTTCATCTTTCAACCATTTTCAAATGAATATATATTGGAAATTCGAAACTTGAAAACCAATTTTTGTGTGTTATATATGTTTTGTTGGCCGAGAATCAACTGTCCACTTATCGGTTTCATCAACATCATTGATTAAATTATTGAGAAGAAAAAATTCCGAAACTAAAAGTCCGAAGTGGATTTGAACTTGGAACTCTAAATTCAATAATGAACCTTAATTAACACTACCATCCGTTTTCTTAGTTTACGCGTTATACACAGGCAATTTTTTCTATGGTTCATAAATTTTGAGATGCTGGGATCTCTCTACAATCTTTTCGCAATGCACTACTCTTCATCAACTTTCGAATATTCCATTATGAAAAATGTGTTTCACTACGCTGTGTGAAACTTTTTAATAAAACTATCAATTTTCACCTTTACAAAGTCCGTACCGGGTTTGGAAGTTTAAAATGAGTAAATATGAGCTATTGAATTTTGAATTACCTGACATTAATGAAAAATTTAATAATTGCGGAATTCAGAAATCCATGACCACAGATACTCACAGATTTCTATCAAAATTCATATCAAAACTGTGAATATTACAATTCTTATGTTAAACAAGTTTCATAAAGAAGCTGTATTAGCATCATATCATCATCGCTTAAGAAAATCAATATTTCGAATTCGCAACGTTCCTACACAGTAGGATCTGGAAAATTCCTGCCGGAAAACACTTCTTCCTTGGCTAGTAAATTATATTCGACAGACCTTTGTGCGAGTTTCTTCACAGAGAAATGTTTTCAGATGTTTCTCGTTGGTTCAGCAGAAAAGCTTTACTGATGAGTACCAGTGAGCACCTAAAGACCCATTTAGTTAGTTTAGGAAAGATCTAACCAAAATAGCGGTTTTCCCGAAGTTCGACAAATTTCATCGAACCTCTACGATGAAACTGTTTAAATACAATGAAATAGAAACGGTTTCACCTAGTAAACAGAATCCTATGCGGGGAAGAATCATCTCGTGTACCAAAACTCTTACAAAAATTAAAAAAAAATGATGACTGTGCCGTGTACCAAAACTCTTACAAAAATCAAAAAAATGATGATTGTGTCGAGGAGAGAAACGTTATAAGAAAAAAAAATGAAATGTCAAATTGGAATTCAAAAAACTCTTCTTTTCGAATGTCCATCACAGAATAATCCGGTGAATACCTGTCGAAACAACTACTTCCCTGGCTAATATCATGTGCGATCTTGAAATATATTCGACATTTGTGCAAGTTACCAAAAATTATATTCCATAGTATGTATGTAGGTATCTCTCTTCGGCACAGTTATTAGACTAATTTTGATACCCATCAATTGAAAAATTAAAATTGTAACTCATCGTGAATGTGAACTTCAAGTGTAACGTATAGATGGGAATTCTGACAAAGTTTACCTCACACCCAGTAAGTGAATGTAACTAGCCTAGGTGTTTTTCTCGCTGATGAAAATAAAACGCAAAAAGACGGAGGGCCCGAATTGTAAGTAGAGATCGATGCCTGACTCGGATTTCAATCCGTTTTCCACTGGGAAATAGTTACCGAGGAGGCAATCTATGTTTGAGCAATAATCTTAGCTTTAGCGAATGATTCATTCGTGTTCAACAATTCTGATTCATGAATTCATTGGAATAACTAAGAGAAATACATGGTAAGTTCCCTTCTTCGATACTACATATTAAATTGCTACAGGTGAATTCAAGGCCAAAAAAGTGTTTCACAGCAAGACAATTTTCAGTATGAAATAAATGATGATAATGTTCAATACAGATGTAGTTTGTATTAATACCCTGATGAAAATCAAAGCATGGTTCCTAAATAACTGATATTTTGAATATTGTGGAAGCAGATCATACATAATCACATCTGTGATAATAATGGGATTCCCCTGCGGCATTCGCGACGGGTGCCGCAGGGGAATCCCAGCGACTTGAGACTCATAGGTTTATTCAAGAGTGGGAGAGCCGAGAAGCTCCTGCTCTTGATCCGATATTAGGGTCGTTCATCAAATTTCCATCTCCTATGTATACTCCAGCTCAAAAGCTGGAGAACTCTTGATGCTTTGATACAGGAAGAACAGAAGGAGTCATTCAATCGGCGCCCATTTCCGTTGTAAACTCTGGTTATTGGCAGAGTCTGCTTAGTGAGAGGATACTACTTCTCCTGATATAGTTGTGCAAAGCAGATTCACAATACATCCCGCTCATGAGGAGGAGATGAGTCACTTCGTGGCTTCACGACCTAGCCTCCTATCTATATCCAAGAGTTGGAGCTCATGATTTTAATCCGATAATACAGGGAGAAATCGTTTGGTCAATCTCCATCTTCTCAGAAGCTAGTTTCACAGAGATTGATGTACATTTCCTCTGTGGACTTGGATTCCGATGTTTTTGGTTACAACTTTGGTTCTTTGACGAGAGGGCACCGGATATCTCAGTCTCACTGAGTCATACATACTTTCGGCATGGGCGTCATTTAGGAAGACTTTTCCTTCCGGTTGACACCTCCGCCGGCAGAGGTATTCTAACGGCCCCTACTTCAGGACGGTCTTGAAGAGATATCATTGATACGTTTTCAATTTCCCTGACCTAATATAAATGTTCAGCTTGAAAAATCGGCGAAAACGGATCTGTTGATCATCTGCCATTCCTCTAAGAAAATTATTTCTCCCCCGAGTTTTCTGAAAACTTCACTCTACTATTTTAGAGCTATCTACTTTTTCCAAGTCTACAAATCTTTCGACACTGCAGCCTTATGAGCTGACTGCATGACACTCATTCCCATAAACGTCCTCACTTCACTAGTTTGTACAGGTTGTTTACTGATGTTTGTCATATTCGGACATAATTCGGGTTGTCCTTCAATTAACTGCCTGCTGTGATCTAGTGCCTCACATCGCATAAAATTTTACGGACGGTCTCTGTCTCTTCATTGTCTTGTCTGTAGCTAAGGTGTCCGTTGTACAGATCTATTTCATCCTTAGTATCCTTGTAATTGTTCTGAGCCGATTTCAGTTTTTTTTAAAACAGTTCTTCAGTTCTCTTTCATGTTTTCCTGTAAGATTTCTCGTGTCGATTATTTTGTCTTTGGCCACCAGACCATATACGAGTATCCATATGTCGTCATGGGTTTTACCACCAAGGTGTCGACGTTTCAGCCCCTTGTCTTTTCGTAAGTGCCTCTGGCTACTATCAGCTGGTATCAGTGGACAGCGAAGGTCGCATGATTCGCACCGAAACAAACGAACACATCGTTTTGAGCCCGTTCTACCATCGGGATCCAGAGCAGAGATCGAACCCATAATCACAATAGTCGTTGTATGAGTGTAACCAATCAGCTACTGTCTGAACAATTATTATGTAAATAAAAATGTATGCATAGTTACCAGCTTGAAAGTGGAACGATTTCATAAGTAACATGTACAAACGAACATGAACATATCGAGAAAGAGTGAGAGGTATTAGTTATTAAGTATTTGTGTTTTATAGGATTGAAGTGTGAATTTAACCCGCATAATATTAACATGTCTCAATTTTATATTACTTCCTTGGGGTATCACTATTGTGAGACCTTTTGTTTTGTAAGCATTTGTAACCAAACACGACGAAGGCGAAAACATTATTTGAACAAATGAGATGCTATTATGAGGAGGCTTCATACGATTTGAGCTATTTATTTGGAATTGTAGTGGTGTTTTCAAATACCAGTCAAATGTTTGACGCTCAATTATCAAATTAGTTTCAGTTCAATGGATGCTTCATCATCGAACAGGTGTTCAATTCGTTGAAAAATAGTAAGTTCGTCAATTTAATGAGTTTCTATCCCAGAAATAATCATAATGTTGTGTGACCTCGACATCCACTCTTTTAATACACTTATTTTTACTTTCCGAGTCCACATCTTCATTCTTGTTGTCGTTAAAAACTATGTTTGAAAAAAAATGTCAGTTCAATGATCAAGTTTTAAGTTTGTATATTTTGTAGGAAATTCTCAAGCCTACTATCGATTAAAAACAGTTGAAAGACAACTGTAAAGTTATCAATTGGCTCATCTGTATTTAGAATGGCTACTTACTCATAATGGCTACTTACTCAACAAGAAACGATAAAATAATTTATGCTTTCATCAATAGTCATTTAAAAATTTTTTTTTTAACTTTATTACAACTATGTCAATAACTTTCGAAAATTACGTACTGAACTGTTGGATTCTCCATCTCAATATGTTTTATATAATGTAATAAAAAATTGTAATATGAGTCATCTGAAATTTTCTGTATTTGAAATGGATGTTACTTGCCAGAGATTTTGATGGGGTTTTTGTTTTCTTTAATTCACCAACAAACAATAGTCCAGTAAATGGCATATACTTGTATTGCATCAATAATTTTGGTAAAACCAGCAAAATATAACATATAACATTCATTGAAATTAATATTTTCGACCGAAATTGAAATCCAATAATCAAATAATTTTCCGAAAGTATTCATTCGAATATCACAACACAGTTATAGATAAACATGTAATATTTTATTTTATTTCATTTTCAGTTCATATCGTGATGTAATTATAACCAATGTAATAACATATAAAACAATACAATATATCAGTTCGACCTACATATCAAATATCAAAACAGACTTCACACTTTTACAATAAGTCATAGTTTACGTCAATGATTTATTTAGTTACTAACTATAATTCAGCTTTGACATGTTTTCATGAGAACATGTAAATTTGTGCGGAGAAAAGGAAAAATTAAGGTGGAACAATATGTATAAGTGATTTGGTGAATGAAATCGTATATGTCCCAATCATTTTTTGTCGTTAATGGGGCCTAATTATTGTAGATGAAGGCAGACCGCCATGTTTGACTGCAGAATCGTGTTCATACTTACGCGTTTTTTTAAAATTGGCTTTACTCATCAACGTAATCTCCATCAAGAGTCACACAATCATTCTAACGCCGCTCTAACATTCCAATAGGACTTTTGTAAATCGATTCATCTTTTGCCTCAAAAAAGGCCTCGGTTTCAACAACAACCTTTTCATTCACGCGAAATTTCTTACCGGTGAGCAATTTTTGTAAGTCTCCGAACTTTCAGTAGTCGCTGGGAGCCAAATCTGGCGAATATGGTATATGCGGGAGCAATTCGAAGCCCTTTTTATGCAATTTTGCCATTGTTTTCATTGATTTGTGACACTGTCGCTCTAATGACGCTATATAATATTCACTGTATTCTTTTTTCAATATAGTAGATGAATATTACACCAAGCACATCCCACAATACCGGGGCCATAACCTTTCCAGCCAATTGTTGTGCTTTCGGGTGCTTTGGACGAGGTTCTACAGTTTCTTTCCACTCAGATGACGATGGTTTTGTTTCCGAAGTGAAGCGATGGATCCATGTTTCATCCATTGTCACATATCGATGCAAAAACTCCTGTTTGTTATGTTTAAAAATAGCCAGACACTGGTCAAAATTATCAAGACGTTCTTGCTCATGCAATATAAAGCCAACAGTTTATTTTGATATCTTTACAATGTCAGCTAACTCGCGCAACTCCATTTCTCCATTATTCAAAACGATTTATTGGATTTTTTTCAATGTTTTTTGGTGGTGAAGTCAGCAAACCAACGTTTAACTGTTGTTTCTGATGGAGCGGAGTCCTTGTAACACTTTTCAAGCCATTAATTCGCGTATTTTCTCCATAAAGATGACTAGCGCCATCTATGTGTTGGCCCAAAACTTTTCAGCCCATGTAGTATATTACGCATTAACTTTTCGGGGTGAAGTTTTCCAGCCACATTCCACTAGAAGTAATAGAACTCATCAGAATCAGAAGACGCCTGAAAAGAAGATACCAACGGACACGCGCCTCAATGGACAAAGGAATATCACAGAGCCGGCAGAATCCTGCTGCAAAAGATCGGCGTGCAATTCAAGAACGACAATGGACAACCCGTCTGGAAGAACTCAACACCGAAGACCAATCTGCATGGAGAATGCAGAAAGTTCCTAGGAAGGAACACCGAAAACCATGTCCGCCAATACTCGGACCAAGAGAAAGCGGAAGCATTTGCTGACAACTTCGAAAGGCATTGTAGAGAAAATGATGTCTCGTTCACGGACGAAGTAGAAGAAATCGAAATCCAGGTCGAAGAGACGGTTCGAAGGATAAGACGGCAACGAAGGGACAACAGGCAATCCCTGACCGACATCACCCGAGGAAGTGAAAGACATCTTGAGATGCCTAGCAACTCGGAAAGCCCCAGGCCAATAAGCTTAACCCATTCCATAAGCAAAGTGGCAGAACGAGACATCTTGAAAAGACTAGAAGACCAAACCTGCGAACTGGCAATCTTACCGGATGAACAGTTCGGTTTCAGATCTAAACACTAGACAGAGTTACAAGTCCTGAGGGTAGTAGACTATGCGACATGTTTCAACCTGGGCAAAGGATACCACACCGGAGCGATTTTCTTAGACGTCTCCCAGGCGTTCGACAGAGTTTGACATCACGGACTTCTGGCCAAAATGAGAAATTTTGGCTACACGAAACAAATGGTAAGACTAATCGAGTCTTTTCTAGCTGACAAGCGATGCCGCTGCAGGGTAGGACAAGAATTTTCAATCATGCGATAACTGGAAGCAGAGGTCCCACGAGGTGCAGTCCTTTCGCCACACCTCTTCTCGATATACGTAGCAGACGTGTCCAAGCCTGAAAACAACTTTTACAAGTTGACACTCTAGGCGGACGTTACATATCTACTACTAGCCATGCACAAGTTACCAGATACTTGCAACAAGTGGCGGACAGAATAGAGGATTGGACCAATCTTTGGAAGATCAGCATAAATCGACAAGAGTCAGGCAATACTGTTCACCCAGAGGATGGTACACCCGAAAGAAAACGTCACCTTCAACGGACAAGAGATTCCAGGGACCAACGAAGCTAGATACCTGGGAGTCACCCTAGACAAAAGATTAACATTCAGGTCTCACGTACGGCAGAGAATAGGAATGGCAAGATCTAGTCGACAAAATCTATTACCAATAATAGGTCGAACAAGCAGCATGGGAATGAAAGTGAAGCTGCTGATGATAAAGACCGAACTATTACTAATAATTCTGTATGCCTGCACTGCCTGGGGCCGGTGCGCAGCGATATACAGAAGACAGATTCAGTCGTGTATGGAATAGGTACATATTCCGGGATCTGAACCTGAACATACACTACATAGACGCATATAATGAGACAACACGCAGAAGACGCGTTTGACAGAATTCGAGCGCATGACAATTCAGCGCTTCGCGATCTAAACAATGCACTAAACAGGGATCACCCCAGGTATTACGAGAGAGGAACAAACACAAGACCCAACGAAGCAGAACAAGAGACCCCTCGAGAGTCGCTATCAGACGGCTCCGGTAAATATAAAAACTTCTTAACCAGATTTCAAATTCAATGGGAAACAACACTTGCTCGCGACATAAAGACACTCGTCTCCGGTTAGTTTTTAGGGACCCCACGCAAGAATTCAGTTAGGAAAGTCATGATAAAATAAAACATTAGATTAGAAAGTAAAAGCACCTGAAGGCTACCTTTCGAGTGAAGGAGGTCAGATGTCAATCTTGTTGAAGTGCCCATCAGTATGTTGAGGATCGCTCCGGAAGAGCGGGGGTGGATGGATGAGATGGGATGTTCTGCACCCTGTAATCGTGTGGGGAAGATTTCAACTCAGGGAGGGGGCTTGGGGGGAGGTGAAGTTTTCCAGATTGTGACGGTTATAGATATAGATTCAAAAAATAGCAACACAGGGATTTATTTCACATTCGATTCAAATTGACAACTTTTGCATCAATTTTATTATCGAAAAGGAGAATTCATTCTTCTAT
>WOGO01001713.1:0-17378 GCA_015342085.1 Leptinotarsa defecta
AAAAATAATGGAATATAGAAATGTACAAAAGTAAATGCTAAAACAAAGTACCTATATATAAAATATTCGTATGAGTAAAATTTCAAAAGAGGAATGAAAAATTGGGTATATAACACAAAAAGTTACAAATCATGCAGTGTAGCAGTAATGACACAAATGTTATTTATAGTATTATTGAAAGTGATTGTAGATATATGATTCCAAGGCGTTCAGAGACTTGAAATGAATATTGCAATGTTCACAGATTTGATTGAAGCTACTTATGCAGGAATTCTATACCAAGGAGAACTCTCCTATTTTCCAAAGATGTCATATCAAAACGTGTCATTAAAATGTTATGATCGAAGCCTCTCGTGGGGTATTGACTATCAACTTTTTGACATAAGTATTTTAGGAGCTTCCCTTGCACGCTCTCGATTGATGTTTTATGGTAGTCGTAAACTGGATCCCATAACACAGAGCCATACTCTAACTTAGATCTGGCATACGCAAAATATAGCAATTTTAAGGTGGCAATACTTTTGAAGTTTTTTTAATTTCTGTGAATGAATCCAAGCATCCTATCTGCATTAGCAGTCATATTCTTTATATGTGTTATATATGTTAATTTACTGTCGTATGTTATACCAAAATCACTTACAAATAATATCAGTTCCTTATCCCGTTAGTCCATGATCAGCTACTACAAACTAACTGGATGGTTTGCCCACCCCAGAGAAGGCCACGTGTATAATTGTCTATATGAAAAATATGGTTATTAATAGTCGCTGCAAATGCCAATCTAATTGGAAATTGCTCATGTTTAAAATGAATTGTCACATCTGTAGGTATAATATTATACCTACAGACCCCTATATAGGGGTCCGTGGTATTAACATATTTACACCTCGGAACTTGCCATTTAAAATGCTGGCTCCATTCATTTTTAATGACTAATCGTGTGCCGTTGCACAGCCAGCCGTGGTGGATTCAAATTACGGAGCAATCCAACCTTCAGGTGTAAGATATGCGGCGGCATGGCTGGCGAATCCAATGAGTTTGAAAACTCTGTTGCATAATTCACAGCTTCAGTGGCATCACAAACTGTATCTACACCCGATGGATAAACAATAATAGTGGCCAAAAATTGTGTATGGAGTGAGAGAAGGCTTATTGTGTAGAGAGAATGAAGACCAGCGTCGTTCTCATCCCTACTCCGTGCTGATTATTGAGTGAGAAGTGACACCGGTAGACGCTTGGCCGGATTAACAATGATTCAATTGCTAAACTGGCTATAAAAAAATGGGGGTTGGTTATAGAACGGCTAAGCCGTTTCCGTGAAATGTGGCAACTAACACTGACACTAGAATTTTATATATTAGATAATTCTGGAAGAGGCATAATGCCAAGTTGAATAAAGAAACCTGCTTTGCCTATTATTCTCATGGCCTTTTTCTGATACCTTAAAACACTAATGGAGTTAACTGATCAGAATACCATATGATAGAAATACTAATATTGATATCTTTCATGTATCCATTCCTACTGTTGAGCGTAGATTTTTCCTGGCCATCGCTAAATATTTCTTCGGCGCTAGCTTCCCAGGGTCGCCCAGGGTGATCCTGGCAAAATTTCATCCTTTGATTTCATCCCATCTCTTCAAGGATTGAGCATGGGTTTGGCTAGTTCCGCAATTGTCGAAATCATCAGGCCGTAGATACCACTGGGTCCTAAAATTCTTAGTCCAGCCACTTCCTTGGCTAAAGAGTCGGCAATGCGATTACCTTTACTCCTGTTGTGGCCTTTAACCAACCTCAGGATAATATTATTATCTACCGAGGCTCTGGCTAAATCTTGGTGGCACTCTCTAGTACTATCCCTGAGGTAACACATTGTCTGTTCAAGGCTAATAGGGCTTGTCTGCTGTTAGTGCAGATTGTTATGTTTTTGCCAGAAATTCCTTTCCTGGTTATTTCCTTTGTGGCGATTAAGATACCAGCCAGTTCTGTTTGGACCACGCTGCTATTTTTTCCCATTCCCCACTTAATCCTTAGGCTTAGTGATCTGGAGTAAACTCCACATCCTGAGCCTTCTTTGATTTTCGAGCCTCATTTGATCCATTCTCACTTGGAGGTTTACACCAGCCGTGCACATTCGTAACATGGTTATTAACGCACTACTTGATAAGTGGAAAAAATATATATTTTTTATATCCATTCCAGGAACCTAGAAACTCCTGATAAAATATTGTACAGTGCAGTACAAAATCAGTGCCAATGCCTTGATATGGTTTAATACCATGACACTGAAAGTGTTCTGTTCTTTTAAATTTTCACTGGTTTTGTCTGATATACATTGACACGCAGAGGGTGTGTCAAGTTCAAGTCAAATATAACTACCTATCTAGTAATTTATGCATTCTCTTTCACTGTAGATTCAGATCATAATGCTCAGTAACAGTTTATCGAGATCAGATTGTGTTTTCAGAGGACAAATTTCATTGTCAAATATTGTAGTCTAAATTACTCGAAAAATGGACAGAGAAATAGGGATTTTCTTATCAGGAGTTCACCAAGTTTACTTCCTAGACTAAAAAAAATTATGGCCGAAGTGTTATAATACACTAGAACACCCTGTAACATCACTTCAAAACTATAATGCGCAAATGGGGAGTTGGTAAAAATTTGGAATGTTTTTTACATGAGCATTTTTCATGGTGATTACATAAAAAGAAAAAACAATGAATATAATTTATTTAACCACCCAATTATTCCACAGGCATTCATTTAACTAACTACTATAATTACAATTTAAAAAAGTACTTTAAGAAGTGGTCTACATCTTTTATTTCCTAGACAGTTGAATTTGCTTCATTGAATAATTACATCCCATGTCCTCATTCGAAATTAGTCGACAATAATAAAAAGGATGTCTGCAGTAAGGTGAATTGAAACTACCATTGGCGTAAACAGGATCAACTGTTTTCTCAAAACCTTGAATGCATATAATAGTCGATGGCTGTGGAAAATGCTGCAAAACCCATGGCTCCAACAATACCTGCTCTGACTCCCGCTAGAAAATAAAACAGTTTCATGGAAACTACAAAATTAGAAAGAAAATAAGTTTTCCTTTTGACACATCAAAGAGGGAAGCTTTTAATAAGGGAATAGGGCCTTTCTAGAAAACCGTTACAATTATAGATACATGCAGCCATCTATCCCACAGTAGCTCAATTTATATTGATCCTTAGAAATCTAAGAGAACCCATCAGTGAGTGAAATATCTAGTTACACTTCTGTCAAGTAGATGGCCATCATAATTACGTATTGCCATCTCTCTTCCCACACTGCAACTAAATTTATTAACCAAAAAATTAGTAGAATTTTGTGAAAAAGCAAGATTCCTTTGATGCAATTTGTTTCTTAAGTAATTCAAATTGTGCATTTTCGTATCTTACTATATTCAGTCATGCAAAAAATTCAAAACAGCCACACTCTTCTCAACGCGCGTCACCAACCAAGTTGACTTCTTCAGGAGATGAATAAAACTAATTCACAGCCCCGAAACTGGCCTCTATTCATATCTAAAAATATACACTTTCACTTTCTGACACACATCAATGATTTTGGGTAGTAAGTGTTTTACCTTTCACATACAAGAAAAGTAAAATGAATAGAACGAATATCAGGAAATTGAAATTATTAACCGATAAACCTCTGAATGATCTTCATTTCGCCAAAAATAAACTAGTCATTAATTACCTCTTAATCCAATCATTCCTCCTGTTACAGCGCCAGCATAGGTGCCATTTTTCCAGTCTGATTTCCCTCTAGCCTACAAACAAAATTTTAAAAGATTGTTATATTATTATTTGCTTACTGACTGATTCTATAGCACACTCAACTCCCGAGAATAGGGCTCCAATCAGGGCAAAATTCTTGGCGTAACCTAAAGTTGTAGTTTTCATCTCTCTGAATACTTGACGGGCTGTCTGGGGCTCTGCGGTGTCCGTAACAGAAGCTGGACCCATACTAGATGAAAAAAGACCTATTGCTGCGCCTAGTCCATAACCTTTATAAAAAGCAAAATGATATTGCTTATAATGCTTTACTATTTCTATATAATCATTTACCAACTACACAACTCATGGCAGATTTGAACGCGCAGCTTTCAAAGAAAGACTCGACCATTTTCTCTTCATTCGTTTTGATTTGGACAGGTCCGAGACTTTTAGGTATTATTATGTTTTCCCTGTATCTGTAGTTGTTTCCAATGAAGTATTTCGTCAGGTAGGCCCATTCTTCGCTGGTAAACTGTCGTTTTTCTTGAGAGTCAGTCATGATTTGTTTAGGGATATAGCTCCTAGACTAGAGTAAAAACAAATTTTTTACAGTCAATATTATGCTGTTCTCGCTAGAGTCAATCCCTTTTTGAGGTTCCTCTAATACTTTTCACATACTTTTGCCGCAGTAGAATGCTGAAGACTTGGTTTTGCACTTCTTAACTTTATAGTTAATATATTTATAAAATTTTATAATCAGAGGTTAGGTCGTTCGTTGTATCTTCTTCTTATTTTTTAAGTTTTGGACATTGTTGGGTTAAATGAACTATTGAAAGGTGAAATTAATCATTCAAAATATCACATTTTCAGAACTCTAACGAAATCTGGTGGACATTGAGAGTTTGTTAGTTCAGTTCATTTATTCGAAAGACCGATTCGAAGGAAACTACCTATATTACTAATGGAAAATAAGAAACATATTTTTCAAATATCCCATTCATAATACAGAGTTCGTTTTCATATTTGTGATAACGAACATTACAATAAATGAATCAAACAACTGAATGTTTCTGATTGAAGAAAATTTCACCGTTTTCCTTAAATTCGACAATCAAACTATAAAATATAGATGTCACTTACTCAATGATAATCCTGAATAATGTAGTGTCTTTGGGTTTTAATTATGTGAGAAAGTATTGAAATAACGGCATACACGTGAATTTCAAACATTTTTATCGAATTCTACGACCCTCACCTCAAACCTAACGATTTCTTTGCCGTTCAAACTAGAACCAATCCAACTAGAACTCTGCAAAAAAACTATCTCACAGTTTGCATAAACTTCATACTTAAAGCGATAACTCACAGATGTCGCAGATGATTGTTGTCAATGCGTTACTATTTGTTCCCCTTTTTTGAAATTATTCGCCAATAATACCGTTAACATTATGACCTACACCGAAGAACACCTCAGAAATAAGCTGATAAAAGAATTGGAAGCCTCTCATGTGGTAAGTGCTTAGAACATTTTTTGAAAAACCTGTCAGAACAACATAACCTCGTATTGATTGGGCGCTTTTCCTTGCATTACTTCTGCCACATCAGCTGTTGCCAAAAAACCGTTTAAATATCTTGTTTAAACTAGAAATTAAATAATCAAAACAAAGCAGTGCGACCATGAACGAGTGACAGTTGATTGTGTGTGAAAACTCAACATGAAGTAACCAACAAATTTCCAAAATGTACTGCAAAATAAGCTGTGAAACATGGTTAGTGATATTCGGAACACTCCTAGCAATACTCCTGCGGGTTTCCACCGGACTCCACTCCTACTCCGGCGAGGCTACGCCCCCTATGTATGGGGACTATGAAGCGCAAAGACACTGGATGGAAATCACTACTAACCTCCCAGTAAGTCAGTGGTACCAACAGAGTAAAGACAACGATTTGAACTACTGGGGCCTCGACTACCCTCCATTGACTGCCTACCACATGTACGTCTGCGGAAAAATCGCTGGTTACCTAAACGAGAACTACACAAAGCTGCACGATTCCAGGGGATACGAAAGCGAGCCTCACAAAACTTTTATGAGGTACACTGTGCTGATATGCGATTTAACGCTGTACATTCCTACTCTGATACTCTATTTCTACTCCAGTATCGGGTTGGGGGAAGTGCAGCACAATGAAATCAAGAAGAAGAAGCTCAAAGCGCAAAAGACATTGAACGAAATCAAGCCTATGAGCGTGTCTCTGTCGACGGTGTTGGCTTTGCTTTACCCAGGGATCATCCTAATTGACCACGGCCACTTTCAGTACAATTGTGTCTCACTGGGGTTAGCGGTGATGGCTACGACTTGTTTGCTGCACGAGAGGAACATTTTTGCTTCCTTCCTCTTTTGCTTGGCTTTGAACTACAAGCAGATGGAGCTTTACCATGCCCTGCCCTTTTTCTTTTACTTGCTGAGCAGCTGTGTCCCCAAGCCCGGACAGGGAGCCATCTCAGGATTCCTGAAACTGTTTACAATAGGACTTACTGTCCTAGTAAGCTTTGGGATCATTTGGTCGCCCTTTTTGTACCGTTTGGAAGACTTGTTGCAGGTTTTGCACAGACAGTTCCCCATAATGAGAGGAGTTTTTGAAGATAAAGTGGCCAACGTCTGGTGTGCCTTAAATGTGATCTTCAAGTTCAAAACTAGATTTGATAACATGCAGATGATGAGGATTTGTTTGTTTGCGACCTTATCTGCTCTGTTTCCCAGTTCTGTAGATTTGTTCCTCCGTCCTAACTTGAGAAAATTCGTCCTGGCTCTCATCAATTCATCCCTTGCCTTTTTTCTTTTTAGTTTTCAAGTGCACGAGAAAAGCATATTGCTGGTCTCCACTCCAGTTCTTCTGTACTTTCCCTATTCACCATTTCCCTGTTTTTGGTTTCTGTGCATGTCAGTGTTCAGTATGACACCTCTTTTGATAAAAGACAACTTGGCCATAGCCGTCATAGCTCTGATGACTCTTTATACGGTATCTTTTCGGGTTTCCATTGAACATGCTTATCGGAGTTCTCTAAATACACAGGATGGTTTAGCTGAGTACTACAGGAGTCTTCTACATACCCTTCTGGATATTGAGTACAAGAAATCGAAGCCGAACAACATCATCAAAATTACATTCAACCAAATTAAAAGAAATTCTGAAGCAATAAAAACGCTGGTATTTCATTTTACTATGTTTCTGTCTCTGTTTGTAGCCACGTGCTTGTTTTTTGCCAGTTTGGTCTTTAAACCGCCGGCGCGGTATCCTGATTTGTATCCACTTTTGATTTCCACATATTCCTGCATTCATTTCATAGGTTTCTTTATTTATTTCAATGTTAAACAACTACGGATACCTCAGCAGTTTGAAGCCATGAAGAATGTAAAATTGAAGAATTGTTAGCATTTGTTTTCAGGTAGTAATTCGTGATTTTGTATTGTATAAATCAATATGTTGATATTTCGACAATAGTGTACATTTTTGTTAATGTTTTTTTAGAATACAATTTCGTTAATGTTTTTGACAATACAATTTTGAATAGTTTGTTTTTTTCTTCATCCCAGAAACGCTTTTAACCTAAATAGTTGAAAATACACAATTTTTGTACAACTACAGTAACAAAATAATCAACAATATTAGAACATAAGCTTTCACGGTCAGAGTCCGCTATTGAGGCAGACATCATCAGTGGTATGTGAGTTGACTGCGAAGACGAAAGTTATTTCTCGAATTCTCAGCTACAATTAACTGTGAACAAAAAACTTGTCATTCTGGTAAAGATAGAGGCAAAAAATCTGTTACACATAAATGGTTTTTAGAACAGAACAGACCCTTCAGTTAGGGTGAATTTCACCTCTAAAATTTGAATAGCGATCAGGGTCAAAAGATAATTCATTTAGGAATCGCACGATAAAAGGTAAGACCTCGATAGTGCTCAGCTCGCACAAGTTTTGACTTTTGAGAGTTGTGGTTTGGGGGTGGAGCGACAACTTCAGAAACGTTAGTTACAAATAAAAGTGGTAAAAAACAGAAAGTTTCAATTCTCTTTTCTTCATTATGATTTCCTACCACCTAGTAACGGCTACATCCATCAATCCATTAAAGATAGTTTAGCTATTTCAAAACGGAGGTTCAAAACACACTGGTTTGTAGATATAATTGAACGTATAACCTAGATTCAATGTAGACATCTGTGTTTTGCATTTTCGCCACCATGGCGCTGGCATCTAATTTTGAATTCGCAATACTCAACAAAATATCTGGAATCGTATTGTTGTTGTATTTGATTCTATGAGTTATAGTTGGATTTTTTAACTCAACTTTCAGTTCAGACATTAGAAAAATGCCCTTCACTCAATTTATTACACAACCATCGATACCATTAACAAATTTGAGGGATAGCAGTTACTTTGATAAGGTTGAAGGTGAATAAGTTGACATAATCACGTAAATTAAACTAATTATGAACTTATCTGGTAGTACCTTCTTATGGATCCCACTGTGTAATGAAAATATGTCCGACTTCTGGCTATCAATTGCAAAATACTGTTGTAAACCATGCCCGAAATAAAATAACGCCGGCCGCCACTGATAACCATAAACCAATGGTGACTTAGCTAAAAGCGCGCGAATGTACGATGATTCCCCGCCATTTCGACGGAATTTTGGCAATATTTTCTAGCGCATTCAATCACGATATATAAACGCTAACCGCGAGCATATCGAGACAGTCGAGTGGCAGTTACAGTGCGAGACGCGAAGTAATCCAGTAAGGCTATAGACATTCAAATAATAGTCGAAGTTTTTGTTGAAGTGTTTTTTGTATTTAAAATGAAATAAGTTGAGTTTGATTATTCAGTGCAGTCAATTGTTGGTCAACCCACGGGGGAAAACGTAACAATACTGTTACGTTTTTCCCTTGGGTTTGACAATATTTGACTACATTGTACAATCAAACTTACCTTCATTCCACTGCTAGACTGAAAATACAATACAAACACTCTAACTGAAATTTCAAATTAATACTTAAATGTCTGTCGCTTTATTAGATTACTTCGTACCGCACTTTCAACTAAACTTCCCCGATCTGCGTGTTGGCAGAGTTTATATATCGTAATGGAAGTCTCTCGAAGCGACGCGACATCTACAACGATCGAAAGCCGAGTTGAGTGTGGCCTTGGTCAAGTTACAATCGATTGACGAAGACCAGCGGCGGCCGGCATCATTTCGTTTCAGGGAATAATTCACAACAATTCAAACAAATAATAAAATCATGGTGTGCAGTCTTTCAACGACCGGCGCCTAACAAATTGTCCGATATTTTAGGCTTTATTACCCGTGGTCTGCAGGTTTTTATACCTGACGTTTCGTCTGCCACTGCGACAAACATCAAAGGCTATGCGGCAACGGTCGAAATGATCTACCGTGCTGTGATCTACCTGCAGATCACGGCTCTGAAAACATACTAGTTTATGGATCATAAAGAAGTATATTATCTTTTTTATGTATTTTATCTTTCCTGATAACTTAATTTTCATGAAACTCGCAGGGTTTTGATGGCATTTTCGATGATTACCTTGAATGTATTATACTATAACGAACTTTTGTTTACAGGAAGTTATAGACGAATCGGATGGATGCGGAGGAAAGTTTTCTTGCGTGATAGTTTCTGAAGTATTTAAAGGAAAGCCTCTTTTGCAGCGGCATAGGTGAGTTATAGGTATTCCATGTCATACTGAACATATACACCAGGAATATTGGGGGTTTCATTTCGGAATGAAAAATAGTCAGCTATAAATCTTTATTTTCACACCCTGAAACTTGTTTTAAAAAACCTACTCATCGATTTTTTGCACATTTATTGCAAGATATAAAAAGAATGTTTAATATTTATATTGAATACAAATAGCATAAAACCTACAAGAAACGAGATATTTGAAATAAATGTGTAAAAAATCCATTTTGTGACCTTTGATCTTGGAATGTTTGTAGTTGCTGGCATTCTCCGGTAAGTAGGTTTTGAGACAAGTGTTCTGTTTCATTTGTATTTTGGAAGATTTATTAAACACGAACCTGGGCTCAATAGCATCACTGGCTGCTTGCAGCAGAAGATGCACAGTAATCGCTTCTCGCCATAGGCTTAGCCTCGTTTGACCCATTCCTACTTTGAGGTTTACACCAGCTGTGCGCAATCGTAACATGGCCATTAAGGCAACCTCGTTAACGTATAAGTCCAGAGGGGACAGACCAGTAATTAATTCAATTGCCGCAGTTGGTGTTGTTCTCATTGCAGACTCATTCAACAATTATTTTATAGATAGCGTACAAGAAATTGTGAACACTATTGATCAATCTGATACACTTCATGAAAACAATGTTATATCAATTAACAACTCCTTCGAGAAATTCAAAGTGTTGGAGTTAGCAGATCTGTCTAAATTGATCAACGGAGTGGAAATGAAATACAGCAGTGAAATACTCAATTGCAAACTTATTAAAAAAACGTTTGGTGTTATAGGACATGCATTGTTGCGTTTTATAAATATATCTTTACTCAGTTTACCCAGTTGTGTTGAAGCAGTAAACGGAGCCTAGAAGTTACAAGTGATTTGAAGATATTTTGTGTTTGGAAGCAGAATCTAAAAAGAAATATATCGAGGCACGGAATATAATAGTGCAATGGTTGGCAGATAATGTTTTGGAACTATAAAGGAAAAAAGTACAGCGGAGGAAATGTATGATATATTAGAAAAGACATACACGAAACAAGGTATCTCAGCTCTAGTTGATTTGCAGAGGAAACTTTCCAGTATGATGTACACAAAGAGACAACTAAGTGACTTCGTTAGATAATCTCAAAAGCAGTGGTGGTTCTATGAGATAGGAGGAAGTAGTGATACAGCCGTTATCAGCAATGCCTGAATCGTACCACCACTATAGATGTGATGTTCGCCAAGAACTCCAATGATATGAGTTATCAATTTTTCAAAAATAGACTATTACAGGAAGAAATCCGTCGACATGATCTAGAAGAAACGAGTAACTCGTCAGTGGCAGAGACAACAAGTTTCCTGGACGTGCACACAGAGGTCGCGGACGAGGTAGTCACATTAGGAATGACGTCCCATTGCCTTATAACTGCTATAAGTGTGGAAAACAAGAACACAAACGAAGTGACTGTTCCGACATGAACAATGCAGAAGTAGTAGAGAAAGAAGAAGAAATTGTTTTCATTGCTGTGTCAAACTCAAACAATATGAGTTTGTGTGGTAACACTGAAGCAGCTGTCAAAACTCTCACTTCAACAGTTGGAAGTCAAAATGTCAAACAAAATGATAATGACATTTCTTTTATTATCGACTCTGGTGCTACAAACCATATTATAAACAGGAAAATAGGTCAATTTTTAGAGGAAGAAAAATTAGTTAATGTCTCAATGAATGTAGCAAAGCTAAGAGAAACAATTGAAGCACATAAAAGTGAAAACTCGTATGTAATAGACAATAAAGGAAGAAATATGAAAATTAAAGATGTTTTACAATGTGATGAATTGAAAGATAATTTATTATCACTTCAAAAATTGAGGAAAAAGGATTGAAAGTAATATTCGAAAGTAATACTGAAGATAATAGACAAAAACTCAAAAATGGTTCGATGTGATAACAATACAGCTCTCACGAATCAAAAAAATTCTGTTCTGACAAGAGAATTCAGTTGCAGTATAACATACCCTATAACCCAGAGCAGAACAGAGTAATTGAAAAATTCAATAGAACCATTATGAATATTAGAGCCTGCACATCTATGGAACGAATATTAACCTGGAAAACATAAAAATATTTGGAAATACAGGTTATGTACAGAAATCAGAACTAAGTTAGATGATCATAGTAAAACAATGATTATGGTAGAGTATGTACCAAATGGTTATCGTATATATGTGGGACTCTTCACAGAGGAAAAAACTGACTGCAAAAAGTGTCATCTTCAATGAAAAATTAAAAACTCAAAATGTTGATGAAAAGCGAATCAATCAGCCAACATTCGAAACGGAAGACTTTGATGAAAAACTTGAAAATGAAGATCATCAAACTGAGACAGTTGAGAATGAAGTATCAACAAGACACAGTGGGAGAGAGAGAGAAGTAAATAACAAACAGACTACAGGATTATGATCAAAATGCAATTTGGTATAGGTAAATGTTATTTAATGCAATTTAAAAAGTGACTCTGAAAAAACTGAGTAGGCGTAAAAATTTTTGAAAATATGACATTGTGATCCAGAATTGTCTCAGAAATTCAAAAATGTTACAATATACAGGGTGTTTTATTTGAAAATTTAGAATTGTAGCCATTTCCGATGAAACCGGAAGTGACCGGAATATTCAGTATACAGTGAATATTAAAAAATAGAAAGTATTATATAATAATCTTATATCTCCCCCCCAACCCATAAGATATTTATTTCTAATTGATTCGGCCGTTACTTGAAGAAGATCTATAGTAATTTCATCAACTACTCCTCACGATTTGATCTCTACAAACTTTACTTGAGAAATATATCATGACGTGACTCTCCTACACTCGCTTACACAAAATCACTGTTTATAAAATCCATAAGATATTAGTAACCTCCTTGATATATCGGCATTATTGCTTGATCTATTTGCTGAAGGATGGTACTTTTGAGGTGCAAGAATATAAAAACATTATGGGCTCATTTGGTTTCATCTCTCACATCAATAGAATAACAAGACCTAATAGTAAAACTTGCTTGGACCATATATGTAAAAAACAATAATATTCACACATATCTCAAGTCATTTGATTTCAATTATGAAATAACAGATCACTTACCTATCTCTATTCAGTATAATTATGACTCAGCAAATATAAATAAAATACAATCCGAAAACTATAAAACGTTTACAACCTATATCACATTGAAAAACGAAATAATGAAGGAAGAGTGGTTAGACATCTATAATGAGAGAGATGTAAATGAAATGATGTGCTCGTTCATAAAAAAAATACAAAAATACTTGAAAAAACTCACGAAAACTATCAAAGTTCATAAAAATAAAATCAGAAGAAAATGGATAACCCCTAGTATAATAAAACTTATAGATGAGAAAGATGATATATACAGACAGATACAGGCAGGCCCAAATAATGATAATGATAGTGACAAACAGAAAACTTACAGAAATCTCAAGAACAAAATACGTGATGCTATTAATCAATCAAAAAAGAAATATATGAATGAATTCATTCAAAACTGCTCAAATTCTTCCTTTAACCTCTGGACTGCTGTAAATGAAACAGAAACAGAAGTATAACACTCACATTGATGCAATAGAAATAAATGATCAAATTATAACAAACAAAAATGATATTGCGAATAAATTCAACGAGTACTACAGCGACTTGGGAAAAAATTACGCAAAGAAAATAAAAGAACCTGAAAATTTTGTTGAAGCTCTCGATTACTTGGAAAACAGTTTTTTTCTAACCCCCACTTCCGAAACTGAGATAATTGATATCATCAAAAATCTGAAACCGAAGAAATCGCCTGGCTGGGATGATATTAGAGTCGAAACCGTCAAGCACCTGAACTATGAAATATCTAAACCTCTAGTTTTTATCATCAACAAATGTTTTACCAAAGGAAAATTTCCTGATTGTTTGAAACTTGGCATCATCAAACCACTATTCCAAAGTGGAAATAAACAAAGTGTTGAAAACTATAGACCAATTTCATTATTGTCCGTTTTCTCCAAGATTTTTGAAAAAGTCTTAAAAAAAAAGGAATCTCAAAGTTCTTTAAAAAATTCAACATTCTCTCCGAGAATCAATTTGGCTTCAGAGAAGGTTGCTCTACAGAGGATGCGATTCATCTATCAACTCGTGAAATCCCTTGTTATGTATTTTTGTCGATTTATCGAACGCTTTTGACACAGTATGTCACAAAAGATTACTATATAAGATCGAGTCCTATGGAATAAGAGGTCCAGCATTCGATTTGTTGAAGGATTATCTGTCTGATCGGAAACAAATGGTGAGTCATACAGTCATTATGTACAAGGGAGAATCTTGGTCCGACCTGAAAATTGAGGCCCAAATTGACTTTCAAAAAATATGTGATTGGTTCAAATACAACAAATTAACATTAAATAGCGAAAAAACGTATTACTTACCGTTCACTATTTACTCCAACCATTTACCTAATCTAGGACCTTTGGAAATAGACAAAGATACGGTGATAGTGGAAAAAAATTAAACGAAGTACTTCGAAATCATTATAGATAGGCACATGAGATGGGACTTGCATATTTTCAGCGTAAAGAATAAATTGAGAGGTTTGCTAAGCAAATTCAGATATCTGGTCGGCTATTTGAACATAGAAAACCTCAAAATATTGTATTTTGCACTGGTCCAGTCTCAGCTATCCTACGGCATCCTGGGATGGGGTGGAGTGGCAGAAAATAACTTGAGTAGTTTGAGTGTAATACAAAGGTGGATAATGACAATAATATTTGAAAAAAACATGAGGTATTCATCGGATCTACTTCATTCCGAAAACTATATATTTGATATCAGACAAATATTCTGCCATTCCGAAAATATTTAATTTGCTACCAGATGAAATAAAAGTTATTAAAAATTATGTTTCTTTCAAGCATCATGTAAAAACGTGGTTAAACAAAACTGGTAGAATGATATTCAACAATGTTATCAACCTGAAATTTTTGAAATAGCTTATGATTGCTTTCGCTAAATCGTTTCGCTATTGTCACACTTACCCAGTATAGACTGAGAAACACGAAATTGATACATTTACACTAATTTGACGCATTCACCCTATTGTGACCATTAACTCGATATAGTTACCTAGATTATGTTACAAATTCACTTCTCTGTATTTATATATATTTTCTTATACTTTCATGTACCACGCACAAGCATTTTTGCTTCAGTGATTAGTATGTTTGTTTTTAAAAATTGTTTCAATTTATAAACGTGTTATAATTTGTGTTTTATCGAAAATAAACATTATTATTATTATTATTATTTGCGGAAAGATGGCGCTGTACGTAAACTGCTTGATATAATTCGAACTCACTTGTAACTCTTCTTTGCGCGCCTGCTACCTTGGGCTTGGTAGATGGTTTTCAGACTCCCTCTCCGCAATCAGAAAATATCAATGGTCATTTTTCTAAACAATATACGGCTGATTGATCCCAAAGTTTAAATAAAATAAATATAGTTTAAAAAGACTGAAGAACACGCTTTTATAGCATACGAAACTAAAAAATGATAACCAAATATAGTTTGCATAAAAACATGCTTTTGAAGAACATCGAACTGCAAAGTTAAAAATAATTTTGTATAAATAAGCTCAAAACAATAACGAACGAAAAATACTAGTTTTATTGTGAAAAAAGCGAGGGCGTTTTGTGCCATATTTTTATATATCAAGCGCACGTGGCTGTTTTCACAATAGTACTAGTATTTTTTGTTCGTTATTTTTTTAAGCGTATTTAAAAAATATATTTTTAACTTTCTAGTTAGATGTTCTTCAAAAGGGTATTTTTCAGTTTTTTAAACTATTCAGAGGCTTCAGCATGTGTGTGTCTTCATATGGAAACTCATTAAAGTCTCATTATGGATTGCTTTATTATGTACCGACGACAATGATAACTCAATCAGAAGAGCGATGGTCATCATTCAAGTCAATAGTTTCTATAAATGGAACTGAAACTGCTTTTGTCCATATCCATTATATCTGGGGGTGATTTAGTATTGTTTGTTTTCGAAATATCTTGTTTGAATAAAAAACATTGTTTACTCGATCATCAATTATTCTAAGAATGAAAGTATATACGTCAGCGATATCGCACAACTGACCTAGAAGGTCAGTTGGGGATAATTTATAACATTATAATTTACAGTGCAAACGTATTAAGGTATCGATTTACGTAAAAAATATCATTTCCAGTACTCCTTTATATTGTTACATTCGAAATCCATCAACAATTCTGTTAAACCGGTAATTTATTTTATAAATTTTATCGAAGAGACAGTTTTGCTGGTTGTTTTTCTCCACGTTACACGCTACATAAAACACCCGGTCTTTTTCATACAGTATTCACCTCAGCTCTCCGCGCGATCCTAATAATTCAGCAACTGTCATCAAGAAAAAACTCGACGAAAACACAGAGCGATAGTTGCTTTATTGCCACCAGTTCAACCTCATCAGGCTGGCCAATATCGCAAGCAGCACCCAACATAAAAGCGGAAAAAGCCCCATAAAATGGAAGATCGGCCCGTAAACTACACATTATTTAGGGCAATCTTTCCCACGAGATCCAAGCAAGACTCACTTCAATAATAAATCTGAGGAATGGTCGGTTTGCCCCGGCAAACGTGCAATCCTAGTTGGAAATAGATAAGAGGAATAAGTAATGGGAGTATTTTCGCTTGGAGTAATTTCTAGGAAGGATTAATGGACGCTGCTCTGGCTATTTCATGAGGTGTGCTTCAGATTGGATGGAAGTGTTCGAATCGCTTTTCTGTTAGGAAAGTGAATACTTACTGGGGTGAATTTGAAGGTATATAAACCTCAAAAAACAGCACCCTGAAACAGAAATGTCTTTAAATATTAAGAAGACAAAGAGAAGGAGCTTGAAGTGGAAAAATTGGAATTCCACTTCAAACTTCCTCACCAAAACAAAAATGCTGTCTCTAGACGCGCGTTTCGCTAACCCAGTTACCATCATCAGGAGATAATTGAAGGTGATTCACAATGTTTTATGATGAATTTCGCTAGATCAGACTTCCATTGTCTACTATATAAAATGATTTTAAATCCCCGAAACAACTAAAAAATAAAAATTTAAAATGAATAGCTGGATATAATAATTATATTAAGCAAAATAAACCTGAAATGAAATATTAGTGAATTAAACTACAGGTAAAAATAGAAGAATTGAATAAATAAAAAAAAGGAATGAAAGAAAAATAAAAATAATAAGTGGAGAGATTCCAAGTCACGATAGTTCAGGACGTTTCGATTGTTAGTATCTACAATCGTCTTCGGATGATGACTGACTGATTCCTCCGAGAGATGACTATTTACAGGTCGTTCGAGTACTTTCACTTATCCCCGCTTGCCATTTTCCGCTTCACTGGTTCTCTGGGATATGACCGTTTTGGCGGGAGTTGGCCATTTTTCGCTTGATGATGGGTTTCCATATGTTGAGTATTTGTACGCTGGCTTGGCTGAATACGTTGTTGGACAACATGTATGCGGCTTCCTTGAATTTTCTCCTAAACCAATGTTCCCCTCTGTGCAAGATCTCAGTTTGAGACTACTCGATGTTGTGTTGATGGGTGCAAACATGGTCTGCTATTCCTGATTTGCTGGTTTCACCTCGCTGTTTGTGTTTCTTGTTATCGTCAATGCGAACATTCAATGACCTCTTAGTTTCACCAACATAGGATTTTCCGTACAGGGTATTCTTGGAATCGCAGTCCACATTTGGTGGCATGGTTTTCGTGAGGCTGCTACGGGTAGTGTCAGCGG
>WOGO01001714.1:0-17378 GCA_015342085.1 Leptinotarsa defecta
TGAAAAAGACTGTAAGTTGAACCAAAACAAACATGGGCGTGCCATTTGAAAAACAAAAGTTAGGGGTGGTTTCTTGGGGGTTGTTTACCAGGGGGTGGATTTTGCTATGCTGCATGAAAGTGCTTGTGTTCTCCTATGATACATATTTTTGTTTTAATTTTTGTTCTGCAGGTAACTGAGATATCTGCTGGCCTAAAAGCTCTGGGACACCCGGTATAGTGATGAAATTTTGTCCGAATAATATCGAAATTTTACATATTCTGGTAAAAGTTACAAATTGAATAAGTCTTTTAGTAAGCCCATATTGACATTAGGAAAAGAAATAATTAATTATTTAGTGCGCTTATGTGATAAATCCTATTTAGTCATCAAACTTATGTTTCATCTTTATCAACTATGATTTGACTTATATTATGTAAATGATCTGGGAGAATTAATGAACTAATATTTTATCTAAATTAGGTGAGAGGCTTCAACAATCATGATCAAGTAAATCCTCCCTAGCCATTCATCACATTAGTTTCTATAGAGCAGTCTAACAAGAAATAAGTACACGTACATGACAGAAATCATTAGCACTATTGAAAGTAGCACTTGTAGTATTTTTTATAAATCTTTAAATACTGAAAATTAATATTTCAAATAACATTTTGAATATCAATACCTCACATCTATCGGGACTGAATCTACAAATTTCGTAAATGAAGGTAACTTTTCCCAACTTTGAATTATCTAATCGACACACATTTGAAATAAAGTTGTTTGATTCTTGACTTAGAGACTTATTGTTATTATCAAAAAATATCGCCATGAAGAACAAGTACCAAAGGCAAAGTGAAAAGAGAAAAGGAAAAAACTAAAAATGGTTGAATCAGTTGAATCGTTTTTGAACGAGAACAGGTGACGAGGTGTTGAAGATTACCAACTGCCCACATCACATTGTCCTACTTACTTGTGTTCATACCCTCTGTCCTACTGCCCTCCATGCCTCTCCCATTGAATTGGGAAATGTTCTAGTTAGCGAATAACTAGTTGAGAAATTAAAATCATAATTAATGGTGCTTCATTTTTGTTTTTCTCCACATTTTAGTCACAGCAATAATTTTCCCAGCTCGCGTATTTTTTCACCCACAAATTGTCAACTTTTAGTTTTTTGCTGACTCCTCCGTCGCGACGGCCCTGTTTGTCAAACACCTTCCCTGGCTAATACAACGATAGATATGCTTGATTCTAACAAGAACTGTTAAACTTAATTACACGATCATCTTCAGACAGTTTTCAGAATACACTTTACCAATTGTATAAATATAAAAAAAATTATTTGATATAGAACCATGTCATACTGAATATATTTGAAAAAACAACTACACAACAAAATTTTGATTTTGTAAAATAATGAAGTTTCTGTTTTCAAAGAAGAATTTATTTCATCATACAAGGATAAAATATGAAACTGAAATCGAATAATAATAATATTTTTTACTATACATATGTGACATTAATATTTTAAATTCTGAAATTATTGGAGTTTCACTTTGATATCTTTCATTGATTGTTTTTATTATTCACCTCTCATTAAAATGCAATTTCGCAGATGAGGGATGCCACTTTCACTTCATTACTGATATCCCCTTATAAAAACAACGAATCCCCAGTGCACACAGCAAATAATTGACTTTTTTAGGAAATATTTTTACATTGGATTAGATGATTGTCATGGTCATAGGAATCTCATTTTTCAAAATGAAATACAGCCCATATTACTTGCTCGTACAGTAGCTTTCTATAGATGAAAAAATTAGTAGTTTTCGAGTTCTATCACAAACTAACCTTTTCATAGTATCATTTAATAATTTTCAACATCTGAAGGTCAATTGTTGATTTAAAACCTGTGTTTTTTCTGCTGTTCAGCATTCCTGACTCAAGAAATCGTTCAGTTAATATTTTTGTTCTTTATTATTTATGTATTATTATTATAATCACATCAAGCAACAACAGTTGAAAACAGGAAACATTTATCATTATAGAAATTGAACATATGTAGAATATATGGAATCTACTTGACCAACGAACGTTTGAATTGAAATGAAAAAATACATTTTATGAGGTTGTGCTATCTTAGAATAGTGAATATTTTTTTTAGATTACCTTCAAATGTAGATATTTTCTTCAAATAAGGCGGTCATTACAATTGACTGTACTTCACACTACTTTTCACATCTAATTTGTCAAGTGATAACATGATGGTAAAATTATATGACTTATGCAAGTAAATCAGTTATAACAAGATTCTATTTGAGTAATATCCAAGAGATTTTCACTGCGAGAATACTGAATTGTGTGCCAAATCCTGTACTACCAGCAAAATGCTTGGTCCCACGCTAGACTAGAAACTAACTTGGACTTCACATATTAGAAGTCTATGCAAAATTGAGAAATAATTGTTATGCATTGTGGTTCAAAGGAAGTCACTGTAACAGGAAAGCTCTGTGGATTTTGCACTAAACTGTTTCTTTTATATAATATTTGATGTCAATTTTGATATCTTTGTTATTTGCATTCATTCACATTTTCTGCTACTGAAAATAAACATTTATTATCATAATTTTCAAATAAATTTGATTCAATGTTTAATTGATTTGAATCACAAAATCGACTCAACTATCTGTTAAATCTGAAAAGAAAATTAGATTCATATTAATTACAATGATTTCAATTTATTTTCAGGGCAAACATTGTATACTAGATGTTAGTGGCAATGCAATAAAACGGTTGCAAGTTGCTCAATTGTATCCCATAGCAATTTTTATCAAACCAAAATCGGTAGAATCAATAATGTAAGTGATTTTTAATAATAGTGGCATAGAATAAAATGTTTACTGTAATTTGATTTTTTTAGGGAAATGAATAAACGAATGAATGAGGAACAGGCAAAGAAAACTTTTGAAAGAGCTGTTAAAATGGAGCAAGAGTTTGGAGAATATTTCACAGGTGAGAATATCATTAATTCAATGATAAATAAAAAGCTTGTGTTGATAACAATATTGGCTACTTAAAATAATATTCGAACAATCACTATGCTGCTCATTGCCCAAATTGGTAGGTATGTAAAAAAAAATTATAATATACCTTTTAATCATAGTTGACCGGACAAACGTTTTACTGAACAATTAGGAGCTATTTAATTTGTTTAAGTAGGAAGTTCAATCAATGCATATAATTGAAGTTTAACTAATCACTGTACCTCGAAGATATTTGAGAATGACTATTATTTGTGGTCTTTGATGAAGCAGTAGCGTTTGTTACAATTCGATTACAATTGTCATATGAAAAATATGAGAATTGTAATCGAGAACATTATACGCCTGTAAAAAAGGGCAATCTTTTCAATAATTCGATGGATGTAGCCGTTACTATGTGGAGAAATGAAACTTTCTATGTTTATTGTATAAGTTTGAAAAATGTCCCTATAGGATGAAACTGCCGTAACGTTAGTTACAAATAAAAGTGGTAAAAAACATAGAAAGTCTCATTTCTATATTCTTCGCAATCTTTTCAGTTTACTCTGATTAGTTACTGTGAAAATTCAATGTATTTTTATCTTGTCATATTTAATAATTTCGCCTATAAAAAAAAAGATAAGAAATTATACAGATACCTTAGCCTTCGAAAAGTTGATAAAAAGTTCTGGTTGAATGAAAATTATTCAATAATGTTCAGACACAGATATGTCAAATTATTAATTGAATACAAAACCTATGAACGAGATCGTTGATAACGGCGACGGGGTCCCGCCAATTTCCACTTTAGAATACTAAACAAATGATAATATGTGCTAATAATATTGATGTCACTATTTTTCGGGTTCAAAGACCGTGGACTTTTGGATTTTTTTCTTAACGTCTCGCTGGCGCGAGTGGCTAGCTTCTTCAGAGATTTATAAATCCTGGGTTAATAACCGATGACTGAATATTGCGGTTTCATAACGTGTTTTTATGTTGTGTCAGGTAGTTTGGAGTGCTAATACCTGTACCTGGATCAGATAATTTGCCAGTAACATACATTGATTTTTTTCTACATGCCGTCAAGCATGCATGCATTGTGTGAAATACTCGTTTAGCAATTATTCAGTTACATTTTCACTTTTCATTTCACAGTTTGTATATCAGACATTGCTAAGAATCGCATGTTGAAAGGTAAGACTTCGTTAATATTTAGCTCGCACAAGATTCGTCCTCATCAGTGAACTGACATGGGTTTGAAATGTTTTAACATAACCCATTTTTGGAAAACCTCAAAAGTCGAAAGCTATCTAATAATTGATGAGATCCTACCTTTCATCAGGAAAGTAATAATAAATTGGAAGTAGCCGTGTTAGGAATCACACGTTAAAAGGTAAGACCTCGTTAATCCTTGGCTCGCACAAGTTTCGACTTTTGAGGGTTGTCGTTCGTAGGGGTACTGGTTAACGAAAAAACAGATTTTAAACAGACAGCCGTTGCTACGTGGTTATCATGAAAAATGAGAAATGAAACTTTCTGTTTTTTGTCACTTTTATTTGTAATTAACGTTACCGCAGTTTCATCCAATAAGGACATTTTCAAACCAATATAATAAATTTCACTCACATCATTCATTTTAATTCATTTGTATCCACTTGGTGTCAATGGTCATTGGCAGCATTTTGGATAGTTTGAATGATAATTCACTAACCTTAATGAATTAGTGTTTGAATTGTTTATAATTAATATTAAAAAATTGTGAGTTGTCACGGGACGCCTGGCAGATGTGAAACATCAATAATAATAATTTGTGATCCCTGTGATGATTGTTAGGTACTTGAATATTTATAAAAAAATGAAAATAAAATATACATGAAAAAATTTCAATGTGGCTTTAATATACTAGCAAATTCCAGAATATTAGCTAGTTATTGCAATATATTACTAAATATATTTAGTTAAAAATAGGTTTTAATATGAATTCCACCATCATTAGAAAATTAAATAATTCATTAATGTTTTGATGTTCCTTTCAATAACAATTAAGAAAAACAATCGTGCGTTAATTGCTATCAACTGATTTTGAAATATAACTTTGTCAGTCTTTATGAAATTTATTCTTCAAGAAAGTGTTTTAGTGCATTATTTTTCATAAGAATGAATTTAAAAGTAATCAATAATCAATTTAAAAATATTATATGCTATGAATATTCTGTAAATTTTAATCTACCGAGACAGTAGATTTTACATTTACTGACCCTTGAGGCAGATCAAATATACTCGGGCTCAATCTGTAATGCGAATCTGTTTTTTCGTTAACCAGCCTACGAATGTGAACTCTCAAAAGTCAAAACTTGTGCGAGCTAAGGACTAACTATGTCTTACTTTTTAACGTGTGATTCCTAGCACAGATAAAATGCACCTTCAATTGTAAATTTTGTTTTCTTTGTGCAGGAGGTTCACTTTCATTTTCTAAATTATCACCATCAGACATATTTTATTTTCAATTATTTTTAAAACTTATTTATTTAGTAAAACACAGGTTATGTATATTGTAGTAAACACACTATAGGTATCCGATCTCAGTGTAACGAAAGAGATACCGTAACGCCGAACCAGTGAGAAGAGAAATTAACAATCACTTGCGCATGGCGGCCCGTCGCCACAGCATGCGTCGCCACACCAGCAATCGGTTTTATGTGCGGCTATAGGTGTTTCACATCAAAAATATATGGCATTTGTAAATTGCCGGTGTTCAGTGTTTTCAATAATTCAGGGGATCAGGTGCTCGGTATTCACTGAATACCTTATTGGTCAATTCAAAGTTATACAGTAATGATAATCAACACAAACTCTGCTGTTCAGCTACCATTTCAATTTGACTAATTTTAGACACAGAAATTAAGACTTTTTTATATATCATTTCATTTGGTTGATCATGGATTATTACTAATTTATGCATATCTAAACCATATAGTTTGACCCCTACGACAAATTTTTCAAAAAAGATCTGAACTAATTTTTGTCTATATTAACCCCAAATAGAAGTTTCAACTTCTATTTGGGGTTAAGAATTAAAAATTAAATTCCAGGAATACAGTCGACCGTACAGTATATGCAACATGAAAAAAGTTGCAGCTCAGACCCCCAACTACATTTTCTAGTTATCATATCAAAATTTTATTTTTCATTTTTGAGATGTTGATCTTAAAACATTGAATAATTATGATAGCAACATCATCCGAGTATATTTTTACTAACATTTTGATGTAAACATTTTTTCATGCCAAAGATGAATTTCAGATAAATTAAAAAAGGGGTGGATTTAAAATGGGTTTTTTCATTAAACTTCTGATCCATAATGCTTAAAAGTTGAAACTTGTATTACTTGAACATACGATTATTAATTATAAAAAAATTGCGTAAGGAAAAAAATTACATTGTATATTCCTATATAAGTTTGGCTTCATTTATATAACTATCTTTGGCAAAGTATAAAATTATAGGTTATTATTTCCTACATAATGATTATATAAATCTCCCTCAGATTATCGTTTGTGCACCTCTTAGAAAAATTTATTGAATAATTTTGGGGTACCAAATTATAAAGAAATGACTCCTGCTCCTGCATATTTAAAGTAATAATAAAATACTAGCACTATACTTCATCTAGATGGATGATTTAATTGGCCGACACTTTATTGTGAGATTTTCACTAAACAGTTTTATAAAAACGCCACACGTGTTTCGTCATACAATGGCTTCTTATGGCGTGTCTTCACTTTAATAGTAAAGGGTGTGTCTTTATTCTTAAAGTATATATACTCTTAAAGTAAAGGCACGCCCGAAGAAGCCATTTTATGGCAAAAGACGTGTTGCGATTTTGTGAAACTGTTTAATACAAAATAAAGAAAATATCTTTTGTCTAATTTCTATTAAGTTTATTATTTGTTGGTCGTTATCCGGGCGGTTCGACGTGGGTGCTTTGATGACTCAGTCAATCAGCTAATGTGTGAGTCAATGGTTCAAGCCCCAGGCTGAACGCTCGATTTTCACTTGCTATCGTCCAACCCGTGTTAGGAGTCACACGTTAAAAGGTAAGACCTCGTTGGTCCTTAGCTCGCACAAGTTTCGACTTCTGAGGGTTGTCGTTCGTAGGGGTGCGATAACAGGTTAATTAGACAAAAGTTATTTTCTTTATTCTATAATAAATATGAATTTCTTCAAAATAAATAGGTCGTCAATCAAACAAGTAAAAACTGTTTAGTGAAAATCTCACAATAAAGTGTATTTTGAATATACTTCATCTGTTGAGTCACTGATCTCCTTTTATACAAAATGTCTTGAGAATACTCCTAAGGGTTTATAGACATCAGTTGATGAAAGCAACTATCCTAATGTTACACTATCTAATAGTAATTTATCTTTTTTCAGCTGTTGTCCAGGGTGACACTCCTGAAGATATCTACAATGAAGTGAAAGAAGTAATTGAAGAACAATCTGGGCCCAAAATATGGGTACCTACCAAAGAAAAACTGTGACCTTTAGCCCCACCTATTTGGACATTGCCCGCTCAGTCTCAAAAATTCAATTGAAGATATTTACCCAAGAAAAATATTATCGCTAGCAAATGAAGTATCTCTACAGTGTCTAGTGTTTGGCAATGTCATTTAAGAGATACTGCTGAAGCTGAGAGACTTACTACCTTGTTGAATTGTGCGGTGCCTATAACATGCGTGCTTGCAAAATCAACTCACATAACTTTTTTCATTGCCCCGGAGGACATCAAGGTTGACGAGACTTGTTGTTTTTGAACCAGTTTATGAATGTTAAAACAGTATAATAATCTCATATAATTTGGAGTAATTAGTTTTTCTGATTGCTTTATTGTAGGTAAAGGTTATAGAATGTGATGTTTGGATATTTTTCAGAATGACAGAAGTGTTTCATTTTACTTATGCTTGACTCATCTTCAGTCATTTCATTTATTCTGGATAAAATTAGGTAAAAATATGTACCTTATTGCTTTTCTAAACATTTCAGAGTTTAATAATTACCTATGTATTACTGCCACTAAGAATATATAATAAAGCAATTTTAGGCTTCTTATATAACGTAATAAACTAAAATATCTGAACATCAGTAGTAACGGTAAGAATAGTTTATGAAAATGGTAAAACTATAATGATGTTTTATGTTTTCGCCATTGTGGAACATTTCAATGTTGAACGTTTGACCACAATTCATTATTGTCCGATAAACCTATATGTCCCCTGAGTGTGCCCTTTTGACATGCAAGAATAGATTTTTAAGAATTGATAAACTTGTTAGACTACTATTAGAATACCCCCACTTTTATCACTCAGTTAGCTTGTATAGATGTGGATAATATTTCCGAGTCATTGATTTTGCACTTGTGTTGTTTATAACAGAATATTAAATATATAGTCAAATTTTGAAACCTTTATAATCGATTGTTATCTGATATATAGGTGGTTTTATCAATGTTTTTTGTAGTGTATGTATATTTACATTTCAGCGATCATCTGAATGAAATGAAAAATTTAATAAAAAAATTGTATATACACGAATTTATCTCTGTGTAGAATATTTAACATGAGTTTGTTGTTATTTGAAAAAGTTGTCATCTAACTTATTTCAGTTAATAAAATGAATTTTATTAAATAGATTTTCATTTGACCTGATGTCAAATATATTTATTATTGTTATACTAGGGTGATATTTCACGATTCTCACACGAGATAAACCTCTTTGGAGCAGCATCAAAAAATATTTGTTTTGAAAAATTATGTTATCTCTCTGATTTTACTCACGAAATTTTGTGGTCAAGGAATAGATACTTGAAATTCAAACAGGATGCCAATTGACAAAATGGTTAAGGCTTTAGCGGCCGAGGTTTTCAGTGTCACTACTTTTCGGGTTCGAAGGCCTTACATTTTTGGAATTTCTTTCTGACGTTTCGCTGGCGCGAGTGACTATCTTCCTACATCCTGGATTAATATCCGATGGTCAATTGAGTGTGGCAAGTTCCATATTGGTGAAACCATGAAGTAGGTGAAAGCAAAACACTCGGCAGACTCGCAAAGATAACGGCAAGTTTCTTAAATTAAAATGATTCACAGTGAGGATGACTGTTTTAAAGCGGCCCCTAGACGGTCAATATTTTCGTCAATATATTGCACAATATTTGATACTGTACAATAAAATTGAGCGTCTGTAGATCACATTGAAAGATTGCGCAATACATTGAGTCAATCAAAAACAATTTGATTTTTATTGTGTAATCTAATAATTATTGTATCATTTGTTGACAGTATTGCGCAATACTGGCTCTAGTGTTTATCAAGTGTAAACATCGTCGTGCTGTAAAATGGCCGAGAAAGGAAAAAATGAAAGAAAATTTTGTTTTAGAGTGTATAGAGGTGAGTCATTCCTTACCGGCTTTGTGGAATGTGAAGATTAGAGTTTATAGTAACAGAATTTAAAAAAATTAACAATATGATTAATTGCTCCGAAAATATAGAGAGTATTATCCAGATGCTGATAAGTCGCAGTTAGTTAAAAAAATTAATTCGTTGCACACTAACTTTAGAAAGGAATTAAACTATATAAGGGACACACTGCAGGCGGCACAGTGGGCATCTTACTGAATCAAATGCAGAGATATTCTTTGACTAGCTGGAATTATTTTCATTTGGTCGTGATACTCAGACGGTTCACACTGTTCTGAAGGGACCATGCCCGGTACTGATGATGGAGCAATCACCCCGAAACCGGTCTATCGGTTGGTCGGATCGACCAAACGATGCACAGGGACCTGATGGTTTTACTTCAACTCTCTGCGCGGCATTAGCTGGTTGGGTTGTTTGTTTTTCCGTGTTGGGTGTCTGCCACACGTGCCTACAAAGTCGTAGGTCTGCATGAGAGGAAAGGGACAACCCTGAGCATGTCACAATGCACCTCTCCGGAATATTTTTATAGCAAAAAGTTAGGAGCTTCCACTTCTTCTTTGCCCCAGGGCTTCCAGACTTCCAAATCTGTCCCTGTATATAACATAATTTTACATTTTTAATTAACTGAATTGTAAACCTACGGAAGCGCAGGAGGTCACACACTTTTATCATTTGTTTCTTGGAAATTCTGATCATGAAACTCGAAATTTCAACTTTAATCTAGAAATTTTGACCTCAAACTCAAAATTTCAACTTCAATCTCGAAATTTCGTCTTCATACTTCGAAATATTATTATATACATATGCTTTCTATCTCACCCAAACTATTAGATATGGAAAAACTGTAATTGAATATATTGGGTCCAACTCATATTTTTTCAATAGGAAAAGTGGTCTATTATTTGATTGTAAAGTGTTTTCATTTACTTTACAATTTTGGTTTTGTTTTGCTTTTTATGGATGATACGTTATTGAGAAATAAGAATGAAAATGGAAAAATAACACACCTATTTGAAAAACCCCGCACCATTCTCATAGAAAGTGGGTCCCAACTCAATCTCATGGCTAGTTTTTGAGAGGATTTCTGAATATTCCACCTGGAGCGCCCCCTGGGAAAGAGGGGGAACGTTTACATATGAAAACTATCTTTTTTCACAGTTTCTCTGTAACAGAGTGAGAGAGTGAAATTTTGTATGTAGGTTCGTTTTATGTTAAAGATATGCAATAAGAAAGGATTTTTAATTATTCCAACTGGGAAGTATTGCACCCGTGTGAAGCCAGGGCGGCTTCACACGGGTGCAATTTAATATTCATCATTTTCTCTAGCTTTCCAGATATAAACTAATATTCAAATGTACTTTTTGATGTACTGCGTATGCAATGTTTTTTTAGTGTATTAATAAGATCCAAGAACTAGAATTTGAATCACTATACCCTGTTTTACAAGATGGGTTGGTAATGAAACTCGAGTGAAACTAGAGATCACACGTTGAAAGTTAAAATCTCAATAATGCTTGCCTACATAAGTTTCTACTTCTGAGGTTTGTCGTCCTTCCAAAATCAATTTTAAATACATTCTATCCCCATGCATTCTTGAGAAAAGTATCAATACGCTTCTGTTTGCAAGCAAACTCATGACAAAGTTTATTTATAACCGTATTTTTATAAAATAAAAGGTTTCATGAAAAATGAGAATTAAAACTTATGTTTTTACCACTTTCATTTGTAACTGACGCTACTTCAGTTTCATTCTATAAAGACAAATGAAAGTGGTAAAAAACATAGCAAGTTTAAGTTATCATTTTTTTATGACATCCTACCACGTAGTAACTAACGGCTTCATCCATCAATTTATTAAGAGGTTTTAGTTTGCAAATACCTAACATTCTGAGCAATTTATGTCGTAAAATCCACACTTTCAAATATTGCCACCTTTGTTTACATTTAAATACAAAATTTTTATCAGTTTATCTTATCGATTATTGATCTTTTAATTATTTGCCATACAACTTATTATTACACTTCAATTGACTGTGTTAGGTATTATATATCGAAATGGAGAAACCTTTGAACCTTGACAGAATAATTTCGACACTAACTTCAAAAGAGGGTGAGTCAGAGCTGTTTTTGATTGGAGTCAACATTGTTACTTCGAGATATTTACTCATAGGTACAGTTATCGTATTATCTTTGTGAGAAAATAATATTTTTGATGGTATATTTTTTTAAATCAGTACATTTCCCAAATTAATAAACCATTAAAAAGTTGAGTTGTAGAAATAGCACGCAATAGTGTATCCCAATAAAAAATTAAGGCCTATTCACACATAAAATACTATTCAACTCTTGTAACACTTCACATAGATAATGACAGACTTATCGTTGAAGTTTGATGATTCGTAAATTTTCTGCATCCTCCATCCCATGCAAACAAAAAGGAATAATTCATGGGGTGGAATGGATGTCTGACCAAATTAGAGAAAGGCAAGTTTTCTTACAGATTTGATTGTGCTGCCATCTTATGATCATTGAAATGATGGATCAGAGTTATATACAACAAACCGCACTTCTGATTTTTATGAATGAAGTAACATAGTACGGGTATGTTCTGGTAACCCCAATGAGAGCGAAGATATTGTGTCACGTGACACGGTCTCACGTGAAAAGATCGTATTGTTTGAAATGGAAAAATTCTTGGTTATTTTTAAATTTGTAATAACAACGAGATTCTAGTATCTGTTTGATTTAAATATAGTTTTCATGCCATATTTCATCATTTGAAACGTTATCGATGTGTTTAATAAAAACGTTTTTTCATTCTAACCGAAGCTGCCATTGGCCAAATTGTTTTTCTTGCTAGCAATCTCATTGCAATATTTGAATAAGAAGTTGATAGCACAAGATATCAAAGATTAAAGTAAACATATTTGAAAGAAAATATGCAGAGGCAGAAACTTTTTACTTCGGCTTTCAGTTTGAATTTATATAATTTTGAAATTTGGAAAATTTATATAATTTTAACAAAATCAGTGCAGTGCAATTTAATGTTCTATCGACTGTTTTTTTCTGAATTGAAAAGGGAATATGTTTTCAGAAATACGTTTTTGAGAAAAAGCTTTTTGGCTTTGAGGAAACATCCAAAGAAAGGAATCAACTCTAAAATAAATTATTTAGAAAGATGTGCAGATTATGCTTGGAAGTTAGACCTTAGAAAACATTTAATTATATGAATATTATTTTTTCGTATTCAGCTTGTTTTACAAATATTCATTAAGCAATTGATAAATAGATATACAGTTCATTGCAAATCTATACAGCATAATATATGAAAGCAGAGTATTTATATAGTAATAAAATTTCACCTAATGGTGTTTCGGCTAGAAACTTTCGGAGGTGAGGTAGGTACACTGAATAGGAAAAGTTTTGTATCTGAAAAAACTTCTACGCTATGTTTTCTTCGTGAAGCTAACTATTTTTTTTCGGACAATCATGAGGTTTTATTTGCCAAAACAAAGACACTTTTTGTACTAGTAAAATAAATGAATATTTCCATATAAGTCACTCAATTTCAACTTTAGGAAGAAAGGTGATATAGATAAGCTTTGTTGTTAAGAAGGTTTTTACAAATCGAAATGCATGATTTTCACTAGTTCGGACTTCCATTGTCTAATATATAAAATGATTTAAAATCCCCGAAACAACTAAAAAAAAGAAGAATTAAAAATGACAGAGGAGAGAAAATATGATAATGTAATATACATTGAGTATCAAAATTTCTAAAACTAATTTCTATTTCAGTACGCGAGAGTAAAAAACAAAAGATGATAAACTTGAGCGAATCTGATGTGAAAGCCTTATGTTTCAATGCTATGCGCATCTTCATGAATCAACCCATGTTGTTAGAGTTGGAGGCACCAATAAAGGTTTGTGGTAAGTAATATTCCTTGTGCATTTAGCCCAGTTTCAAATATATGTGAAATTGAATAATATGATTGAACAAGATATCAAAGAACATTCGAAGAATATCAGTAAACGTATTAGTAAGAGAGAAAATCGGGAAGCCTTGCAGAAATAATTAACCCTTCAGCGTTCATTGGATCGCAAAAATTGTTATCGATATACTTGACTGGAAGTAATTAGTAAAACAACAAAATATCAAATTCAATTACTCCACCAGCCGGAAAATGAATCACCCTGTAATCGAAATGACGTTAGAGACAATGAGTGACCAAGGTTGCACTCCCAAGAACTGTGTTGCCACGATATTCAGTCAAAATAATATTTTGGGAAATCAAACATGATAAAATATTTTGAGTTTCAAGAGACATCTGAAAAGAAGACTTCACGATTGTGAACTGAATTTCTGACAGTTCTTCTCTATACTGCAATAACTCTTCGGTTTCAGGTTGATTTATTGTTGCATTTGAGTTATTTTTTTTTATTTTGTTTTTCCCCACTGAATGCTTTATTTTCCGTGATGGGTAGTCATTTCATAGTTGCACATGTATAAGATATTAATTTCATTATAGTCGCCATTTTATTCTTTTGTTTCTTTTTCTTAAAGTTGAGTAAAAGAGAGCATTTGTCTGTTTCTTGTGCTACCAAGAAAAGCTAACTCTCTCTTTTGGTGGACCTTCTTCATCTGTTCGACTTCCAATAAAACATTATCATTATTATTATTACTGAATTCGATGTCAAGGCCATGGCAAAAATGCCTTTTAGATTAGAGAATGGGACACATTATGAATTCATAGAAATACATTTTGAGCTAATGAATGTTGAAAACATATTTTTAGGCTCTTCAGGTTCTGGTGTCCAGATTCCCCACATTTTAGGTACTTTCCAGTGATGTCGCTTCGTCATGCAGCCGCTTTTCTTCTACATTATTTCACTTTGTGACCACATTTGTTACATTTGGAGCATCTTATTAGTCTTATCTTCTCGAAGATGGACAATTTGTCCATCCCACTTCTATACTTCCCATATTAAGCACTTTGCCCGCTACGGCATTGGGAGCGAGAATCGTGGCTGTCTTGCCTCGCATATTTCCTTCATGCATCAGAGTAACCGAGAACTGTTTCGTTTCTACTACATGGAGTACACGTCTTCTTGCTTTCTTCACCTACATCGTCCAGACTTGGCTTCCTACCACCACCTGTCTTGGACTATTTTTTCTATTTCTTCCTTTAGTGTCTAGCTTGCTTCAACTCGTTTCAGAATCATATTCATTTGGAACTATTTGCATTCGTTTTGGTGTTTCAAAAATTTCTTCGGGTCAGTTAGAGTAGACGATTTTATTAGCTCAAGGTACCTCACCTTCTGAATTTGCGAGTATCTCCAGAGCCTCTATTTTTCCTTGTTTGGCCTGGGTGCCTGCATTCTCGTTTTTGAGAGTAACTCCCATCTCTGGATTTCTCTTTGTTTGGGTTTCTACTATATTTGTGTCTTTCTCAGCTATTTCTCACCTCTGAAGAAACTTCTTTCAACCACTTTTGTATCTCCTTCGATCTAAACTATATGCAATTTTGGAAAAAATTATTCCAAGATTTAAATGCTTGAACATCAATATCCACTCTGGTATGATTCTACAATAATAGAGTGCCTAAAAACAATAGATGATATTTGCACAAATACCAAAAGATTTTGAGCGTTTATTCGAAATAAGGAAATGTTCATCGCAAATATCTAATAATCTCAGTCGACTTTTGTGGAATTTTTCAGAAGGGTTTTCAATTCCTACAAAATACAAGAGAGGATTTGCCAAACAATTTACTGTCTAAATTGCATCAGCCTCTTGCGTGTTTTGAATAAGGAAGGTTTTCTATTTTGAGAAAAATGTCCAACAACAAATTACGAGGGTGTAATTCATTGTTTATTCTAAAACTCTTTTTAGATACGGGAAAATTGGCTAGAGTTTGTCCTATTTTCATCTTTCAAAGATCTAAAGCCATATCAATTTTGGGCAAATTCACGAAGGCTTTTGAAGTTTTGATGCACGAATTTGTCATATTTCAAAAGAAATTTTCAATTTCTCCGTGTCAGTACGGATTTATGTATAAGCAATCAACTACAGTTAATTCAGGTGTGATTAATCGGTAATTGTGTGAGTTACTTGCTATTTGTTAAACAACCTGAAGTAGATGTAATCTTCACTGATTTTTCGAAGACTTTCGATAAGATTGACAATATTTTATTTCATAAACTTTGCATGTTTTAGTGCCGTAACAAATTACTTTTTTCATTCTCATAATTTTAACAATGGAAAACAATATCTCACTTATAATAAACAACGCCGTTGTTAGCTGAAATACAAAAAGAATTACTGACTGAAAGTAATTGTTTTCTTTGCAACATATATATCTTAGAAAAATATTTATGTTTAGACAGGGTGTCCCAAAAAAGAGTAGGCAGTAGTTTTTTATGCTTGAAGTACGGTATTTTAATTTGATGAAAATTGTTACTCAAAATCTACAAAAATTAGTTGGACTTTAATAATTTATGTATACGTTTTTATAAATACCAAGGACCATAGAATTATTTCACAAGAAGAAATTCACACTGAATCTCAATTTTTTTAATGGAACATCCAAATATTAATGTCCGGTATTTTCAAGTATTCAATTCTCTACAAATTCACAGGTATAAGTTATGTCCTGATATCAGCCGTGAACTTTCGAAATTTTTTATTATAATGATAATTTCACTCACGGTTTCTCGTGGCTTTGTTGTTTATGACACGACTGAAAGAACCAAGACAGCTAACACAAGAAAAATTTATAGACTGTTTTATTCATGGTAGAATAAAATCTACTCTCACAGTGAACAAAATGCATTCGTGCCATATATAGTTTATGCAAGAACTATTAAGGCTATGCTAATAGAAAATAGAATAAATTTTAGCAATAGGATAGATTAGGCTTTACTAATGTTTCTTTATTACGACCGGTTTTGGTTTATAAAAACTATTCTCGAGTGAACTGACATAGTTTGACGAACAAATCCTTAAATATACAATAATATTGTCAATGTCATTTATGTAGGTTAATCAAGACTATACCCTCAATGACCAACTAGTATGACAAACTTGTATCTCAGATACAAGTTTGTCAACTTGTTGTAAATAACCTATGAATTTTACTAGTTCGGACTGCCATTTTCGGACTGCCATTTATGATTCGAAATCTATGGAAGAACAAATACAATGAAAATAAATAGCTTAAATATCAATTATGTATAATCAATAAAACGTGAAATGAAAATACAATGAAATGAAATAATCAAGATAAAAGATAAATGAAAAAGAAAAGAATTGAAAATAAGCTGAAAGTAAGTATATATCTATATAAAGATGCTCATTTTCAATTTTTATTCTGTTTCATTGGATCACATTGCATGTAATGCATCACGAGTTTTTCATTTTTCTTTACTCTGTGGTCATTTTCATCTTTTACCTTGATTATCTTATCTAATTCATTTTATTGTATTTTCATTTCACCCTTTATTGTTCATACATCATTGATATTTTAGCACTTATATCTAATTTTATTTGTTCTTTCATAGATTTCGAATCATTTCAGAATCATATTGGACAATGGAAGTCCGAACTAGTAAAATTCACCATGAAACATTGTCAACCTCTTTCAAACAAATTACTTGTGTCTGCTAATAAAACTTTCCTGGACTGAAAACATCTTTATTCAAACATAAATGTCAAATGATTCACTTTATAACAGTTGCGGCTCAGTTTTAGAACGAAACACAAGTATTACAGGAAGGCTCTCCACATGAACGCAGTTCTAATAAAAGAATTTCACTAGTTCGGACTTCCATTGTCTATTATATAAAATGATTTGAAATCCCTGAAACAAAAAAAGAAGAACTGAAAATGAATGGCTGAAAATAA
>WOGO01001715.1:0-17374 GCA_015342085.1 Leptinotarsa defecta
AACTTGTGCGAGCTAAGGATTAACGAGGTCTTACCTTTTAACGTGTGATTCCTAACACGTTTCAATGTTATTCACTGAAACTCAATACTACAGTTATTGTATGATTTTCACTATAAAGGGTTTTACAAAAACCGCGACACGTGTTTCGCTATACAATAGCTTTCTCAAATGTTAATATTGTATAGCGAAACACGTGTCGCGGTTTTTGTTAAACCCTTCATAGTGAAAATCATAGAATAAAATGTATTAATGAGTTTTAATATAGATTTTCATCAAGTATCGGCCATTTCTATTCAATTATTCACTAAATTTTTTAAACGTACCGTATATTACGCACAGGCGTGACAAAAAGTTACAAACGTTTCGTCATGACAGTGACTCTTTGTAATCCCAGAATAATGAACCGAACGTCCTCCAACTTTTTGCACTCCTGCTGAGAACAGCATCATCGCACCGATACGAAGCCGGTAACCAAAAAATTTCGTGGTCGCGGCCATATCATTCAAACAATTTCTCAGTAATATGATCTACATTTTTGATATTGAAAGTAAAAACATAAGGAATGAAATCGATGATTTCAACACGGAATAAAAAAGTTTAAAAATAATTTTCGATAGTTTCTTACATTTTTGTTTTGTGTTTCGTGATTTAAAGAAAGCTGAAAAAACGTGTTTTATGTATAATTCAATTGAACAAAAAATTTCTGCCTGTTTTTCATGACAAAATTTCAAACTTTGTGGTTTATTCGAAATATATCATTTTCAGTGAATTCGGTTGAAGATATTTCATGTCTGATTTTATAGCATAAAACAAGTACACTGTCGAGTTTCACGAATATTTTTTATGTGTTCTCCTCAGGCTAAACTTTCAATTTGTATCATTTGCCACTATTTTAATTGTCGGTGGACATTCTGACTGGATCTACTTGAGTGAAACAATACTATAATGATTTTGGTACCTAGTTTATTTGTTTTTGTAAAAAATTACTAGAATTCCACATAACTTTGGCGAAGTTTTTACTACTTGATGAAAAAATTGTGTCACCTGCGGAATATGTTATGAACTGATCTTTCCATAATGAATAATACTTTGTGGTATTTAAATATTTTAAGCGAGTATTTGTGATTCGTAAATCATTCCGTCACTTTAAATCGAAAGCGTTTCCTCTTATCTGTTCTGTTAAAATCTATTTTTCCGTTGTCGCCTTCCTACGAACCACAACTCTCAAAAGTCGAAAATTGTGCGAGCTTAGCACTAACGAGGTCTTACCTATAAACGTGTGATTCCTAACACGGGTTGGACAATAGGAAGTGAAAATCGATCGTCCGGCCTTGCGGTTCGAACCATTGGTTCACACAGTGGTTGATTGAGTGAATGAAGCAAATTACCCACGTCAACCCACCAGGCTACCGTTCCATGCTGTACTTCTCGGCAATTCTGGGTACCTACTATCCAAACATTCATGTATATGAAAACATTTTCAAAGCTATATTTTTTTTTGATAAAATTCGATATATACGCCGTTTTTTATTGGGGGATTTTTTTCAGATCCTGATTATCAATGGCCGTTGTTTCTACAAAAAAACAAAATTGCCGACCATTTGGTTAATTAGATTTTTCAATACATATACAGTTTTTTCATCAATTTCAGTCACTATCACAACAAAATCAGCTTTGTTTTAGAACATATGTATTATTTGCCGATTCTCTTCGGAAAAACATCATCAGTGTCATGTCATAATAAGTAGACACCAATATTCAGAACTCGAAAATATACTTCAACTCCATATATCTTTTGCTAATCTGGTGGTAGATGCGAATTCCTATGTATTTCTCAGAGTTTTTCACAGTGCACAAATACTGTTCAAAAATATTTTTTTATGGACCTTGAACACTTATTTCTGCTGTGTACATATTTTGATGTTCATATCTTTCTTTATTAGTATGATACAATTTTTTGATACGGATTTTTGTCGCCTTCCTGTGACAGCTACAGAAAATTGAAACTCCGATTGGAATAGTTCGTTTCTCACAATACAAACGATCACAAATACGTGATACATGTCCGAAATAGTGGTGATAATTGGTTTCCAAACAACACTTCTGTTCTATCACATGAATGTTCACATCTACCTGCAAATTTCCAAGGGATATTTCAAAGACAATGTATGTTTCCGAGTTCCAGATGAGAAGAATATCAGTCTCTACTTTTTCGAGAAATGAAATTTTTATTGGGGAAACCTGGCCGATGCTGTTTCTCAAAGAGAGAAACCTCGAGAAATGCATTTGTTGTTGCTACTAAAATCGATGAAAAAACAAGACATTTGTATTGAAAAAAGTTCTGATTGATTCCGATAAATGAAACGTCATATCAAAAATTTGTTCATATCGGGTCATAGAAAATATGAAACGGCACATATTTTTCTTCTTTTTTTTTACATCATTTGAAATTGAGGCAATAGAGTCATTGAACGATAACATTTTAGTTCCTCACAACTATCTCAAAAATCGCTTATGAAGTCACAATATAGAAAAATATTTGATTCTATTGTCCCTCTAATTAGGCCTAATTCAACCAAACTTGTACGTTACCATTTCAGAAACACTAATAGTGGGACAGGTAAAAAACGGTCTGTATTTTGTGTGAATTGGAGAGCGTGTTCCTAGGAAATATCTATATGTTTTTTTATCATTCCCTATTTTCATATTTTTCCGTTCAATGGTAATCAGTAAATTTCTTGAACATCCTGTATATCTCAGCATTGCGTGACAAAAAGTTTAACAAAAGTTCCGTCATGCCGGTGACTTTTCGTAATCACATAATGAAGAACCGAGAATCCTCAACTTTTTGCGCTCCTGCTGAGAATAGCATCATCGCTCCAATGACGAAAAGTCGCCAGAATTTCGTGGTCGCGGCCGTGTCCTCTAACGTGTGCATTCCACCGAACTTCTTCTTCGCCCTGAGGCGACCCGAGCCAATGAAACCGTACTGCAAAGACTCGTTGCCCAAGAGCTAAGAGTCGTCGTTCCCCCGCCCGGCAACTATTTAAAGTTGCGAAGCACAGAATCGCACGAGTTTATTTCTTGTTCGCCGGCCGCCCGTCGACTTGATCTCTCGCGTTCCTGGATGCATGTCGCAGGACGCATCTCATCCTGTACTCGTGAACAGTCTGCACTTCAGTAACTTCGCCAGTGGTACTTGTGATCGCCTGCTTTGCCCGGACTTAACAGTGCCATTCGAGGTTTTCGCCTGATTTTTTTTGATTCCACTGCATCTCGCTGAGGTAAGTTTGGGGAAGAGTGGAATGAACTTCCTCTTGCAAGTGATAAGGTGTGAAGTGCTGAAGTGGTAGATTTTGGGGTTGACGGTGGAATTTCTTGCTACCGACATCGGAAGTAGTGATGTGCCCGAATTTTATGTTTTTTTTTTTATTATCACACTTCACAAGTGTTTTCAGTGTCATTGCAACATTGTGGAAACATTTTATTACGAAAAACTGCAATGTGTAGAAGTCTGATTGGAAATAATCAGGCAATTGTTAATTATATGAAATTTCATCTTAAGAAATAAAAAAATAATGTATTGAAAATGAGCTAAAGTCAATTTTTCTATATTTCATTTTTAACAAAGATTGAAAAATGTTATAATTTTTATTGGAAAACATCAATTGATGAATAATTTCCTTATTCTACTTCTCCAGTATAGAAGATATCAGGATCGATTTTTTTCAATTTTTAAATTTAATTAACTGAATCATGATATTCCTCAAATTATTCAATGACTATGTGAATAATTCATATATTTCATTTGTGATAAAATTTACTCTGAACGAGTCAAATCATCAAATTTGTAGTGATTTAATTTTAACTTGTAAAATCACTATTTCTGAAACATATACCTACTTATAGATACATATTTTGCATGTGTGCACCATAATACAATATTTTGATACAGTAAAATTCATCAGGATATAGAATACAACGTAACTCAGTAAAAATAATTTACAGAGTATTTTCCTTTTTCCACAATATGTAGGTAAAATTTGGACAATTCCAAAAAATATATTCAACATGTCATAAAATCGTGATAATCTGGAAAGTAAAACAACGAAAATCATTTCAAAAGAATGAACGACTTTTCAAAGTATATTTCACTGAAAATATCACCTTATGTAACACAAATTTTCATTTTTGCACTGGAATTATAAATTATTTCATGCAGAAGAAAAACTATCCAGAGAAATAATTTCTTCGATCTGTACGCATTTATTTTTTAGATTTGTAAATTGTATATATTCAATATTTTTCCCAAAGGAAATATATATACTTTTTTATAGTTTCATTAGAAATATTAATTGAATATATTTCTTTCTAAATTCATCTAATAAATTGAACAAAAATAAATCATTGTGAACTGGAATTCAAGAGGAACATATTCAATGGTTATTTCCCGAGTGAACAAAGTATAATCAGTCAAAACTTATGTAAATCCATAGTTTCCCATTTTTATCTACATAAATGAGTTCAGTGCATAATAATTGGATAAAATTTCGAAACCATACGTCGAGGATTCTATCTCATTATACTCAAAAAATTCTGAATATTATGAGGTTGCAAGCATTTCGATCAATTGAGATTCTTTTTCTAGATAAATTACTCCCAGAAAAAAGAAACGGTAATATGAACTCAAAAAAAACGGATTCAAAATTCAAATTTAGGGATTCATATGATATATTCCAAAACTATCAAGTCTTGAATATTATAGTTAACTGTTAAAGATGTTAATGATGATAGCACTCATCATCAATCTGTGAAACAGGTCTGGTGAAATATTCTGCCATTGCTTTAGATAATAATATTAATCACTATATATCTTTGGAAATGTATAATTACTGATTTTCAACAGCAGGCATTTTCAGTAATATATTCAAATCGAGAAAAAATCATTTTGGTGAAAAAATTTGATTCACCCATTCATAAAACTTTTTCTGCTATTCACCAAATTTTAATCCTTGAATAAATATTCATTAGATGCAATTATTTATAAAAATATATAAATACCCATCCATTTCATTCATCATTACCAGGAAGAAAACAAATACATAACATACCTAATGCTACATAATTTACCTGGTCTTACGAATTTCAAAATTATCCGAACAAAATTGAAGAACTCATTGAGCGGAAGTTATTCAATTCCAAAACAATTACCTGCCATAATAGCAGTGTTGAAGACAGTTGAAGGTCATGAAATATAAAATTTTTCATGAAGACAATGATTGAATGCGTGCAAAAGAATTTATAAAATCCGAACCACAAATAAATATTTAATAAATGAAGAGAACGTCCCTGTCTAAGAATACAAAGTGCATAAATATTGACCGTTCAAATATGTGTAGACGACAATGTATCAGACATAAAAATCCACGCTGCAAACTCGACTCGCCTGAGGTCAGTACCACCAAACAGAACCGAAGAAACTCCATTCTCTCTCCGCATAACTGTTTTCTTCTGAAGAGTCATAAAAATCTGGTTTTGAATTAGGCCGAGATTTGGATACAATTGCTCTCACGGCATTTTGCCACTTTAATGTTGCTTAATGATTCCGAACGATGAACTAAAAATTCTTCATTCCATCATTCAATACATTGATGGCTTCATAACTCGTTTTTATGACTAGGATACAAAGGAGAATTCATGTTGTCGTTCCTATTGCAGTTGCTAGTGTCAAACTATGGGATTAAATGATCACTGTAAAACATTCCATAGAATGCCAAATATCAATTTTCAGTTACTCAAAGTTCGATTAAAACGTCTGGCTATTACAAATCGTAAGTCACAGTGAGTTATATTTTTCAAGAAGAAAAAACAATTTCAAAAAAGGATTCCGTAACTGATATAAAAATTCCTATCCTATAGATACAATCATCAAGCTAAGGTGGATAATAATAACCTAAAACAGTATTATTTAATATGGGACAAATCATGAAAAATATAAATATGTATTATAATAGAACACATATTTTGTGATGTCTCTTTTTTTTCGAGGAAAATGATTGCTACAATAGATGATTATGATTGTTATGTAGATTTGGTAACATGTTATCATGAAAATAAATGAGTGTTCTATGAAAAACCCAAATAAACCTTGGTTAGTTAATGTCATATAATTTACAAATTATTTTATAAATTATAAAAGGAACACAGTCGACATAATAACCATTTATTTATAAAATAATCTCTTTCAACAAAATCCTCCCGTACGTATATCATGAGCGTTATTTACCTAGACGTTCAAATCTATTTATAGCCATACTCAAGACGAGGATCAGATTCAACATTAAACATTGATCTTGCCCGAGGTTAAAGACAATACTTGATGGTTGAGTACAAGCTGAGCCAGCCTCTCGAAAAAGATTTTTTATTTTTCTACCTCAAAGCAAATGATATGTTCTTTAAGAGACCTCCGCACTGTTTGCCCAAGCACTTTGAATCCCTATGTCAGCGCCAATGAGAGGACAAACATATGCGTATTCCCACGGCCCTGAGCCCTTATCATTGATGATTTACTGACCTGCAGAAGTTGACAGAAGTTTTTAATATTTTCACGTCGACCACTCATTAGGAATGAGACTATTCTCAAACAAAAACAGCGCTGGTCGTAATTTGACACTTTTGTTCTTCCTGGAGAGCCTTCACCAAAATAAAGATGAAACGGTTGATGGATCTTTTTTTATCATAAAGCTAATAGATGTGGTTATAATTGTTCATATTTCCGAAAACACCAAACTCACGACGAAAAAATTTTTGAAATTCGATCATTATTTCAATTTTCATGAGAAAAACTATAGAAGTTTTGAATATATTCTCGTCGACCACTCATCAGAAATGAGACTATTATCAAATAACTGCAGTGCTAGTCATAATTTGACACTTTTTGTTGAAGACAAAACCGGTTAATGTTTAATTTTTTTGTTATAAAGTTCAAAAATGTGGTTAGAATTGTTCAAATTATTGATAACAGCAAACTCATCAAAAACTGATTAATCAAATTTAATAATCATTTGAATGTTTCAGAAAAATTCTATAGATATCCTAATTGAACCATACACTCGTGTCAAATATCCTAATCTATTTCTAATCTTCAGAAAACTTCCATATTTCAGACCTTCGATAGAAATATCGTGGACAAGTGTCATAAAGCCGGAAGAAACGACCATTAAAGATTATTTTTATATTTCAAACGTTTGGTAGCATACGCCTATTCATTGAACTTCTTGAGAAATACCGGTAATGAAGGCGGTACAAGAGGCCACTTGCTGTGATGCTGGAATCTGCTTATTTTCCATCACCAGGGCGGTCTTCTTTATAGCCTCTTGTATAGTTTTGATAAGAATTGAGTTTCGTATCTGGACATATCCATGACTATATAAATTGTTATGATATTGTACAATTCATTCTAACGAGGCCCTCTCAATTTTTTCGAACATTTATGCTCTCATAATATTCGACGTGAATTGAATTTGAAGTTAGAGTCTGCATAAAGAGGTTTTCGAATTAAGTTTCTACTCAATTTCTAAATATGCCTAACACTGAATAAACCGAAATATCAAAAATTTCTGAGGTTTCTCGTAGATTGCAGATGATTGAAACGATTCAACGGTATTCGATTTTGGAATGATAATCGCTATTATTTGGAACTAACCAGGCGAATCTTAAAAAAGGTCTTTGGAAAACTGACTTCAAGCTTCAGAAAGGTCATAAGAGACAAACTTTAAAAAACAGCAAAATCAGTCAGAAACCATTGAAATTATATTTGGTCCATTCCTTTCTAGGAGAATGAGAATGTAAGTACTGATGAAACATCAATGTGTATTTATAAGATGCGTTACTTCAAGAACACAAACGAATATATTCTACAATTATTCCCAGAATAGACGTGTAAACACAACTTTCCAAATTTTCAATTCAAATTCAATATACCAGTTCATTCTAATGCTGCATACATCATAATAAAGAATAATACATAAAAACAAACTGATGTTTTTTTGCTAAAAATATAGAAATTTTCCAAAAATTGTTCGAGTAAACATTTCTTGAATAATTTTCCATGATCATAACCATTTCAATAATTCTGATTCATATTTCGTGCTTGATTTCTGCACAAATATTCCGAAATGTTGAATTTCTCAGTTTAATAGCAAATAACGATTAAATTATGGTATGTATGGTATGAATTGTAATGTATTTTGAAGTATGCTACCTATTCTGTTGATGATTGTTGCCAATAATAATTCACGAAAGATGTATTCTTAAAATGAAAGAAATATTTCTGTAACGTAACAGATCTGTTACCCCTCTCATATAACAGTGACCTAATACCGCAGCCGATTAACTTTAAGTTATTTAAATTTCACCTGACCAGCAGGACGGGTCTCCAATACTGATTCATTGAACTGAATTCCATAAAAACTGTGTGGGTATCAGTTGAGACCGCCTTAGACTGAAGAAAGTGTTATTCAAGAAACACAAAGGTATAACGAAATATCAAGAACAAAAATTGTTCTGTGATTATAAAATAAGGTTTTGTTGTAAATTCACAGTCGCTCTATTGTACGAGTACTATATTGTCACTAATAGATTTCATTAAACAAAACTAGTTCTCGGGATTCATTTCAAGTCGCGTCGCGTCGATGTGGTTTTCCTTGATGATTCATTGTCACTTTTTTCTCTCTATAGATCAAGTCATCGACATCATCTCTCGCTTTGGTGGCCTAGAAGGTTGCAAACACTTGCTGATGTTAACTAGAGGCGACTTAACGTTAGACTTATCAGATACCTTCTTTCAGTGCCTAGAGTGGTTTTATGGATTGAGTTACGCATCGAGTCGTGATTGGTTTAGTTTGAACTGTTTTTGGGATGAAAATATTCTTCTCGAAAAAATTTTTATTTCGCTCTTGACCAACAAACTTATTAGTGTTATAATTATTAATAATATAACATAAATAAAGACGAAATATTCCTGTATTGCTTGTGTTCCGTCCTTAAAGAAACACGTTACTTACAAATTAAAGTAGTATGAAAACATAGAAAGTTTTAATTCTTATTTTTAATGATACAATTGGTTGTAAAAGTTTATACAAGTTACTGACTAATTAGATTCTTCAGTTATTTACATTACGCACTAATTTTTCTAGGTGAACTTTTCAGTTAAATTCGCTGTAGCAGATTCTCAATTGATTTAGCTTTGCTTGTTTTTCAGATTGTGGAAGGTAAAAAAACCTTAAAAAATAGCATGAAACATTTTACCCAGTTGATGAATTTCAGAAGTCAACTAGTCTAACATAAATTCTTCCACACACTGAATCCAATATCATCTCCAGTTTTTACGAACCCTTCGTTCATTTCAATATCTACATAATATGTATAATATCTATGATTCAACCTCGATATGAATATAACAGTCCGGCTCTGAATATCTGTGTTGACTTAGTTTCAATGTTAATAGTATCCACTCGAGCATCCAGAAGTGAAAGGTGTGATAACATTTTTATTGCAACTTAACAACGGTATAAGGCCAAAAGTCAACGATAAAAGCCCATTTTGGAGAAGTTTTATGTGCCGAATTTCTGTATACATTCTACCTACATAGATGAAGAATATACTTTTATCCGAAGTATCTAGGATGCATCATTTCATAAAGTAATAGGTTATTCATTCCACACGAATTTCACGGACACTACTAGTTTTGCCCACTGTCAAAACTTTCATCCAAAGACCAGGTGACATATTCAACACTGAGTCATATTTCCCAGAATTGCCATCTAAAATGATATTGCAAATTTTTCTTATATACGTCCACGCCTGACCTCACTAATTCAGAATTATGAAGATGGCGAAACTCATGGTACGTTTAGGAATTTTTTTCAGCATGAATCAACCGTTCACATCAAATAATTGAATTCAATAAATTGAAACAACTAATTTGAATGTAGGTGATATGAATATCAATTCAGCAAATCAATTCTCGGGATGTACCTTCTTATGAACGCTGTCATGAAAAATATATGAATAATTTATTTATTTTTCGTTAGAATTGAGCATACCATTCCACTTACCTGATTAATTGTCGAAGAAAGTTCCAATCAAACTATTTTCATTTCTATCAATTTTTCAATTATTAATATTTGAAATAAGTTTTCTAATGGATTATGGTCGGTCGGTAGCCCGGCGGTTCGACGTGGGTGCTTTGTTCACTCACTCGAATTGACTGCCGTGTTGGTCGGTGGTTCAAGCCCCAGTTTGAACGATCGATTTTCATTTGCTATCGTCCAACCCGTGTTAGGAATCACACGTTTAAAGGCAAGACCTCGTTAATCCTTAGCTCACACAAGTTTCTACTTCTGAGGGTTGGGTGAGGGTTCGTAGGGGTGCGACAGCGGGTTAACGGAAAAACAGATTTTGAACAGATTTTTTAATTAAAACAATGAATGATGGTATATCAGTTTTGAAACGTAAACTATCTCTTCGTGAATGAGCTGAAATGTTTGAAATACTCTACTCTACAGAAATGAAATGTACCATAAAAGGTGGCGCGTGTGGGACCCTTCCATTGTTGTAAAAACCTTTATCGGTAGGGGTCCCTAACATCCGGATGCAGCGCAAAAAGGGCCGAGACAAATTATCAAGTAGGCAACAAACAGCTGGTGCCGATCTTTCAACTTATTTAGTGCTTGAACAATAAATGTTTGTTAATATATAGAAGAGATATAAGGTATTCATTGTATTTTCCCAAAAGTATAATCCAAATAATTTCCTGTGGAGATTAGTTGATATTTGTTAATTTGTTTGATACCAGAATTATTCACAATCTGAATAATATCGAAATTATTAGAGGATCCATATAAGTGTTGATAAATTAGTTGCCATAAAAAAGTTGCTGAGCTTAAATATAACCACTTTTCTCTAGAAGGAAATCAACAACTTATTCAAAATTCGGCTAAAACAAAATAACACATATTTAACTTTTATGCCATTGGGGTGATGAATGATATTTCCCAAGTATATGAGCACTAGTCCATATTCACCTGTGAAACCAATTTTATTGCAGTTTCGTTGGCGATCATCGTAAAAAGAAAAAGTTGAAGACTAAATGTCCACGTGGAGATTAAAAGTTTTTTTTAGAGAATGAAATTTTATATCAATATTCTTCCACATATAACACTGTGCAGTGTAATTCAATTTTCATATTTTCAAGTAATTGTTTCGAATGTTTCTTCACTCTGAGGAATGAAAAGTTTTCAATAAAAGAGGGTAGTGGTAAAGGTATATATTTTTCTGTTTGTAATTACATTTGTAATTACATTTGAGGTCCTGATATCAAAAAAAATCTAAAATCTATCCTATTATTGAATCTATCAGTATACTATACCTAAACATTCTGAATAACCACATCATTCATCAATTTCACTTTTACTTTCGGCAATTTGCAACTGTTCAAGTGATATATAACGATGAAGTAGTACAATTATATGCAGTTAATGACCGAAATGAAGTCAATGTCTTTCAATTTAGCGCGTTCGAATTCAGACATTATTCCACGTACGTCTATAAGAAATTACCAAATTTGGTAGTACAGGTCCGGTATTGTAAATGAATTGAAAGGAAAACTTAGAAATTAGTCGTTGAGATTGGGATGTTCAGTTGTAGAATAGGTCGCATTTCAGTGAAAATTTATATCATCAATTGAAGAAAATTATTTTTCAATTTATTTTCTTGTACAAGACTGACAATTCAGTCATCTATAGTGTAATCTAGAGCAGTGTAGAATAGTTTTTTTTTTATTTTATATATTTTCGTTGAAAAATCATTCTTTTCGTTGAATGGATTCCACGGGAATTTTCGCCCAAAAAATTATTTTTACACATCTTTCAGAAAATAAAGATTTCTCCCAGTTTAATAACATTTCTGCTAGAGTACTGATTTTTCTATTGTTTCACTGCTATTAGAAAATATGTTATGAAGATTCTTCGCAAGTGACGATCGTTGCCTGTCTGTCTGTCTATATTAGGCATAGGTACTGTTAGACGAAGGCTATCTTTGGTGTTATATACGAGTTCCTTAATATATGATATATAATACCTGCATAGGTAATGATGAAGTAATGAATAGCCAAAATATCTCTGTACTGGACTCGAAAATTTTCACTTTTGTAAAATATTGACAGTCGAAAGTTCATTTCCTCTGACTTCAAAAAATGAACAGAGCCACTTCTGTGAGAGCCTCTTCAATTGTTTCCAAATATACTTCATATGAATGGACATGTTATGTATGTTGAGAGTGAGATTATTTTAAAGTTCTGATTGATGAACTATCAAGTTCTTAGAATTTATTAAAAAACCCCATTTTTGAATCATTTCTATGACAACAAAATGTTAATATGAAAATATTATCACTGTACCTAATACTCCCTTGGGCATTCCGCCCTTGTATTTGATATCGTTAATATTATTTGGGATAATCAGCTAATTGAGTTAATTTCTTTCTCCATTCATATCAAATATCAGAAATTTTGCATGATAGGGAAATTTTGACATTAGAGTATTTCTTATACGCTGTTTAAAAGAAAACAATAAAATTTTGAATTCCACCTGTATATGTTTCGTATACAAATTACAATAAAATAGTGATTTCTAAACACAATCAACGTCTAGACCTTTAGTTAGGGATGTACTTGTTTTGGATTTCTTTTTTCTTAAAACCGACAGAATATCCAATATCCAAGGTTGTTCTCACTGATCAAGATCCTTGTTACTCGATTTAAAATGATTTCCATATTCTACATTATCTCCTTGCTAGTTTCTTCACTCCCTCAATCAATCCCTCATTTACTTCCGACAATTGTCGGAAAAACAAAGCCTAATAAGTTCATGAGAAAAATATTCCAAGGATTTTTCACCGACGAAATACTCTTCAGCGTAATTCACCTTCTAGAGAAATATACGACAGATGTAATGGATGGACATCCTGTAGCAGTTTTCTAAGAAGACGCTGTGGCATACCTTAGCACACTACGATAGATTGATTTGCTAGAGGTGGTGGTATACTTACAGGATGCCACACGTAGAAGTTACATCTCGAATAGCAGATGAGAAATCCGAATATAAGAAACTGGTATTGTTTGAAATACCGTTTCTCACGGTAATTCATTGTCACGGGAAATTTCATTCAGCAAATGCTTGAATCGATATGCAAACTACCGTATAGTGAACATTTAATACTTGAGAATGAATGAAATGTGTTCGGATGAAAGGAAGGACTACATTCTCAGACAATAATTCAGATATTTTTCTTGCTCTGTAGTAGAACAACTGATATACACATACTTCGTCTTGTTTCAATGACCTTTTATTGGTCCTCTCCTTTCAGTTTCATCAAGAATTTACCTGGCCATACTGCATTTTCTTCAGATATTAACAATATATGTAATTCTTCATTTCTGTAAAATGTTTCTATGAGATATGTGAAGTGAAGATGTGAAAAAAAGTGTACTGGACAAGAAAAGTTAACATATGTGTTTTGTGAGGATATTCCAGTGCTAATATTTTTTAGTATAACTTCTTCTTTTGTTTGTATATAATGACCCATTCATATCCATGCGGATATACTCTTAAAAACTATAAAGAATTTAAATCTTCGAGTCTATTTTCCTCCTTATTATTCAAGGCTATATATTCTTTCTGAGGCACACATCTTGACTCCTTCCTTTCTTCTCATATAAGTCCACATCGTTTGTCCATATTGTTTGTTACATACTCATTCTACTAAAATATTCTTGAAATTTTTCGTTTTTTTTTTCTCAATTCATATTTATGCTTCATCAAAATGTTACCGAGAAAGTGATTTCTATATTTGTTTTTTTATATTATCTATAGTTATAGTAATCTTTATTTGAACTGAAATTATGTCTTTCAATGGCTTTGTTCCTTTTAATTAATTTTTTAAATTTTTAATCTTCTCTTTCTCAACTTATTAATATTATATTTGGGAATGTATTTGTTTTTTTGTATGAGTCAGATTTATTCATTTGTAGGTTGTCTTCTGTTTTAACTACACTAGTATCGAGTTATTCCAATATTATTTTGAAAATCTTCACTACTCATGTTTTTGCAACATATTGGTATCGTTGTTATTGAGTTCATTCTTTTCTTTTAGAGTTTATGAGAAAATATTCATTAAAATCGAAATCTTTCTGAATCGTCATATCGTTGTTCTCAACGACAATATTTTTTTATCCCGTAACTTTTTAAACTAGAAATTAGATAAATTTTGATACAAGTGACCTCGGACCTAGTAAACGGGTTCACTATGTATAGTAACAGTACAACTGTCCTTGAATGTAAGGTGTTCTCACGTACTCACTCGAAGACGGAGGAAAATAAGAAGAAGATACAGATTTCATACAGATATTGGCAATGTGGATATACATAAATACAAGCACTTTAATGTAATTCATAATGCTCGCATTGCTCGGGCATTGTCTTGTGGGTAAATCTCCAGGGAACATCTAGAGTTTGTGTTTATTTTACACGAACGTTACTGTAAAATATATATAGCAGAAGATTGCTGTTTCAGATTTACCATAATTATGAAACATAATGAAATTGGTAATGATACTCAATAAGCTATTTCCGACAATGGAGGTATCGTTCAATTGTGAAGAAACTCACTTCACCTTGACTTGGCTTTTCGACCTGTATATATTTTCATCTTCATTATGAAGTGATATTCATAGCTTCTTTGTTTCTTTCATATTTTTCAACTAAAACTATGGGGCTCATTATATCTGCCATAGAGTATTGCGATTTGAAACGTTCAAATCCTCTGTATGTATTAACAGTTGGCAGTTCCTAAAGGTTTGATGCCATGAAACATTGTCCTCAAAAGTTGCAGTTAATCAATTTGAATGAATTCTCTGGTCATTTTCACATTTTGATTAGCATTGGACGAGAGCATAATTATACGAAAATAATTTGTAGTGTTTATTTAACGTAACTCGCCCACTTAACAATACATTCTCATTAACAAGCTATCTTCAATATTTTTCATTGTGGGTATATATAAACTCTAACGGTTTTTGAGAGGTTTGAGTACATTAGAATTTCATAAGGCATTACTCCAAACAATTATTACTCGTGTCAGATATTTTCATAGAACGTATGAGATTCTATGGACTCGACCAAGTGAAGAATTTTGAGTAATGGTAGGCAGTGATTATCTTTCCATCGGGATTATTTTGAAGACAACAAATCGTGCGATGAATAGTTTGGCTGGGAAAGGTCTGTGAAAATGTGTTGCAATATCTCAATTAATGGTGGTAGTAAATGCATATAAGGTAAATATGATTACCGAGACCTTAAATGGCATTAGTTTAATTTCTGATACTTTCGAAGTTTCCATTTTCCAACATTTTCCATCTTGTATTACCATGGCAACATAGGTATTTATCGAAAAATGTTTCAAGTAGGGAAAACCTAGACTACCTAGAGCGATTGTTTGAAAGTGGATACAATATTTCATGGTGAATTTTATTAGTTCGGACTTCTATTGTCTAATGATTCTAATATGATTTGAAATCTCTGAAATTAGAATCAATAGCTAAAAATATCAATTATATTAAGCAATAAAACGTGAAATGAAGTTGCACTAAAATAAAAATAATCAACTCCAAGCCATGTTACTTCACTACGTTTCGATTATTAGCATCCACAATCGTCTTCGAGTGATGACCGGATTATTCCTCCGAAAGAGGTCATTAGAGAATGCTTTCACTTGGAACAAGTTACAGTGGGCATTTTTTGGAGTAAGAAGAGAATAATGTTTTGATATGTCATTTATCCACTATATACGAGAATATTTAACTAGAAGTGAATGAAATTAGGTGTATTCATCTTTCATTCAAATAAACTACGAAAACGTTCACCCATAATTTCAAAATGTGTCTGGAATCCTTCTGCTACTTCATTCATTTGTATTCTTGAATAGGCTGAATTAGCATGTATTGTATTTCCATTGAATTGGTAGTTTTCAGTTTGTAGAATTCTGAAGTGAATATTGCTGGATGATGCAAAATAAAATTTCTTCTTCCAAATAACCACCGCATGAAACATGAGTTTACATAAAGAAAGTGCGATGGTACACTTCAACATTCGACAACTTCTTCGAAGTGTTTCGTAAAACAATTGATTTTCATAAATAATAATAATAATGATAATAAACGTCTTTATTACTACAACCACAAAAAAACACAATATTAAGTTCTAACTACATATATGAAGTTAAAGTAAAGGGCAAAGTTCAATTTTCGCAGCTATGCAAATAACTGCTAAACTGTTCTTCCACTTAACCTACAACTTATGAAATACAGCACAACTCTCTTCCATAATTCTGACCAACAATATTTCAGGTTCAATTTCAAACTATCATTTCACAGCCTACGAGGGTGGTCTGACCTCCACATGATTCGTAAGTAAAAGCTAGTGAATTTTGGTGTTTATATGTTAACAGTTAATCACCAAAGTTTCAGCTATTTGGACGCTCAGTTGTTATGTAACAGTCGATTGAGTGAGTTGATGTCAGTGTTTTTATGAAAATGGACCAAATCGAATTTCGATCTGTCATCAATTTTTTTTTATTTAGGTTTCAAACCGCATCAACCACATAGAGTTATTAGCGGTTATGAGGTACAGTTCATATCGGTATACATTAAATTGAATTAAATATATGGATTCGTTTGACATATTTTATTACATTATTCCATTCTCTTAGAATGGTGGATATGTCTCCAGTTAGCTTCAATTCGTTTATCTCTTGTTGGTGTTGTTGACATGTGAATAGGTGTTCCACTGTTAGGTCCATGTTGCAATTTTCACATTTACTTCGAGCTTCCTTTTTTAGTAAATATTGGTGAGTGAGACAAGTGTGTCCAATTCTTAGGCGACTCATGGTTATTTGATTTTTTTGACTGAGGGCAGCATAATTTTTTATTTCCATGTTGGGATTTATTTTGTACAGTTTATTGGTAGTTGAAGATTGCCATTTCTGTTTCCAGATAACGTTTATGGAAGTTTTTATCTAATGATATATGTCTGTGTGCAGTGTTTTTTCAATTGTCACGGCACTAGTGTTTGAGAGGGCGGTACGTGCCAGCATGTTGGCTTTCTCATTTCCTGGTATCCCAATGTGTGAAGGTATCCAGATTATCACGACTCTTTTTTCTTCTTGGTGAAGTTTGAAAAGCTAGATCTTAATTTGTTATAGGAGAGGATGTTTAGGATATAACTGACGGATTCCCTCTATTGCACTCAATGAATCT
>WOGO01001716.1:0-17374 GCA_015342085.1 Leptinotarsa defecta
CAGTATAAAAAGTCGGCCAATTTCACACATACTATATACTATAAAAAATTAGTTTTGTTATCTTATTCAATTTAAAATAATTTGGAAATTGAGTATATTGAAAAGTAAGAAGGGGTAGTCGGTAAAAATTGAACTCACGACTTTTGTTATACAAGTTTAGAACTCTACCATTACTCTACTAATTTCCTTAGAAATATGAGCGTGATATAAAGTTAACTGAATTTCTACCTCTCTCGCACTCTATTATCAAGTGACAATTATTTTTAAATATCAAATTTTTCGCTACATCACAAATTTTTTGTGAGGTGCACTCCGAGTTTGTTGGTAAAACTATATATTTCCAAACAAACTGTTTCTCCAATAATTAATTTCGATGTTTGAGAACATATTTTGAGCTAGATAAATTCTCAAGGCTCATTTGCGATTAAAAACTATCGAAACACAAGTGTAAACTTATGAATCTGTTCATTTGAGATTAACCCCTAATGTAATGACTGGCGAGTTATGAATTTGGTCAACTTTCATAAGCGAAAATTGAAGGGCCTATATTATTATCACCTATATTATTATCACTTTTTTTCACCTACTTACACGTTCTATGGTAGGCCGTCAGTAAAAGTATAAAAAGCTCATAATAAATTTCAAAAAATATTTTTACAATACTATGTGAAAATATTGTGCCTACATCCATTCTTTATTAGTCCGTCTTTGAAATTGGATATACAAACCTCACTATAGTCTTAGTAGACTAAAGAAATAAATCAGGATGAATATATTCGAACAAATACATTTTCCAATTTTGTAAACATTTCTTCAACAAACTATGTTGAACTCTCATTTCATACGGGTGTCTCCAATTCTTTCGACTGCAAAATAAGGCATTTTCATTGGCATGTGTTTTATTTCATATAACATTAAATACACTATCTATTCCAATTCCCCGCCACAGCTTTCAAGTCACAACATCGTTCAACAAATTTCGTTGTTTGACAAGAAATGAAAATTAAAAATTTCAACCTGATTTTCCTAATTAGAAAAAAATATACAACTTTCAGCCTAAAAGATAGATGAAAGATCAATGAAGTTAAATACACCCATACAAATCATGAGTAATTTACTCAGAATATATATGGAAGAATTATATGAAAGAAATATATGGAAAAATAAATATTTGGATCCAGTGATGGTTCGCAATTCAAATTTTCCTCATAACCTCAATAATATTAGCTTACATCTTGAAATAAGGCTGTCAAAATACCTTGACAATAGTCAGATAAGAACCTTATTTGAAGATGTATTAAGGTTCATGGAACACTAAGTCAGTGACGTAAGAAACATTGCCCGTACAATCAGACGTCAACTCGAATATAGCTATGGTCTATTGAAAAAAAGCAAATATACATAACATAGTAATCCTTTCAACGTATATAAGTTTTGATCGCTAGCTATAAAATCAATATCATTTTGTATTGATGGGAAAAATCTCGAGTTTCCATAAGTGAAAGTTGCTGATTAGTGTGAACCTTATTCATCCTTATTGAAAAAGTAAAACGCCTTTGAAATAATTCCCAAGTATTTTACTCTATATTAGGTGTTGCCTTGAGAGTTTTAGAGTATTTTTATTACTGTCTCTAGACAATCTAGACAATCTTGATGCCATCTGTCAACGTCAGTTTGATTTGGAATACTTCAAAATTGACAAATTGACTAGAATTATAGAGATTTCTTTAGGTTAAGTTCTAGAATTTTCTGGAGTATATAAAGTCACAATTTCACGAGGAAGAATATACGATTTGTTCATTTTCTGTGCAACACTATTAGGAGCATTTATTAAACTTACAGGTACTTTTATATTTGAATTTTTTAATTGAAGGTTCGAAGATACATTCTTTAGTTAATACACGTGTATTTTATCCTTTTAAGAGTGTCTCAGTAACAACTTCTTAATTCTAATATTTTATTAGCAATATGGCCAAATGGGGAGAAGGTGATCCAAGATGGATTGTAGAGGAGCGCCCAGATGCTACGAACGTAAACAACTGGCATTGGACCGAGAAAAATGCTAGTTCTTGGTCTCAAGACCGCATTAAGGAACTGTTTAGAGATGTCAAAATAAAAGCAGATAACGCAGATATTACAATAAATGAAGTTGAAAAAATGGAAGGTGAAGCATCTGCAAACAATAGAAAAGGAAAATTAATATTTTTTTATGAGTGGGATATAATTCTCAACTGGAGTGGAAAACTCAGAGACGGTACAGGACGAGATATTACTGGTAAAATCCAAGTGCCCAATTTGTCTGAAGAAAATGAGGTTTCAGAGTTGGATGTAAGTAACCCCTCAAATTCAAAATTGAAAAACAAAAAACAGTTGACAGGATATTCTTGAGTTCTACTGGATGATTGTGATATTATTTTCAGTAACCTATTCACATTCCTGTACTGTGACCATTTATTCACTTCCTACTTCCATACTTCCATTTCTTCAAAATTTTATGTTTTTCTGCAAAGGACATGACTGAATTACATTTTTTCACAAGAAATTTCATCTTTGTTTCTGTTGGTACTTTTATAAGAGTAAAATAGAAATGAATGTGATTTATATGACTATATTGAAAAGATAAGGAATGCCACTTCCATAATTGGTTTCTCCATGTTTGTAGCTTATGTTGTGTTTTACTTGGGTGAATTGACAAGTCATATTTATGGAAATAAACAAACTTGTACTTTTGAAATTTTCGATATTTGGCAACTATTTTCATTTTTTGACTCTCTGTTGTCAACAAATACTCTAGTGAAGTGATAATATAATTTCGAGTTACTAAGTAAATAAGTAGCTGACATAATTTCTCTGTAATACAGCAGCATTCAATTTTCATGAAATATTGCAGATGTGTATATTCCAAGAGATGTCCCTGTCACGCTTAATTCCAAATACCTAAATATTAGGCCTAAGGATTCAACTAAAACAGGGCTGCACTTGCTCACTGGCTCAAGGCAAAAATTGTCCATTGAACTCATTTAAACACTCCTTTCATGAAAGAAATGTTGCCCTTCTGAAATTTATTTTTCCATCATATGTTTGGTCCCTGAAATTAATAACAAAACATAAAATTTTTCAATATCATGTCAGTTTCAATTTTTTTCAAACATCTAAAAAGTTAATAGATACCTCATTCAAATTTTTAAAATGTAATGGTCTCTAGACACCATTTATATATGGGGTGGGCCAAATTGTATGTTCCACTTTATAACTTACTTATTTGAATAGATAGAGATTTGTGCTCACAACCAATTCAAATGGGGATAAAATTTCTTCAATTTTTCACATCACAGACTACCCTTCCAAAACTTTCCCCTTTGGAAACACCCCTAACTTTTGTTTTCCAAATGACACCCCATTATTTTTATCACTTTCTGAAAAAAGGGTTGCAATTCTAAATACACTGGTATACCATGCCTCACATTTTATGTCAAAACGAAAGCTCAAATTGGAATAAATAATTCAAGGGGTGTCATATAAATATCTTGTGAGAATTACATTGACCATGTTCAACTCAACAACTTTGATCCACCTATAAAGTGGAATGAAACAATTCTTACCACTATTCAACCCACCGCTTGAAGGGAAACACAAATAATTTTGATACTTTTCTTAAGTGAATAGAAGCTGTTGAGGTAAATGTTTGTATTGGTAAAAAAATTCAAGCAAAATTGCAGATAGATACTTTTCCTTCTTACTGCAAAGTGGGAAAATGTTAGGAACATTTTAACTTAATACAATATTATTCGTTATATTTTCTCAAGAGCTATTGCTACAGAACTCGACATAAGTAGAACCACTATTTGCTGAATATTTAAGGATTAGTTTCACCCGTTTAGAATTATTTTGCACCAGGAACTGCAAGAAGGCGATTATATGCGAAAATTGACTATCAGTGCTCAAATGCAAATTGTCTTGAATGATGAACCGTTTTTTCAAGGTAAAATTTTTTGGAGTGATGCATCCCTGCTTTCACAACATGGGGTGGTAAACCGACACAATTCCATTAGTGGTCTGCAGAAAATTTACACTAGTTTCAACAGAAAAACTTCCAAAGTATATGAAGCATAAATGTATAGAATGGGAGGATTGTGGTTCCTTATTTTTTCATGGTAATTGAACAGGTGAAACATATTTTACTTCAATGGAAAATTATCTACCCCAATATTTCTAACACATTTTTCTTTTTGGTTGCAGTTATTTTTTATGGTATATCAATGGATTCTGAATTGCAACCCTTAATCAGTGACAAAAATCATGGGGTGCCATTTGGAAAATAAAAGTTATGGCTGTTTCCAAAGGGGTGAATTTTAAAAGGATATTTTATAATGTGAAAAATTTAAAAAAGTTCATCCCTATTTGAATTGGTTCTGCGCCCAAATCTCAATTTTTTCAAATGACAAAGATATAGACTGGGGACATGAAATTTGGCTCACCTGTTATTGCTGACTACTTAATCAAAGAAATTGTATGAAATGATATTTGACAAAGATTCGAGTTTTTTCAGTAGTTTCTGAGAATTAGAAAAAATGAAACTCGACCCTCCACCTTTCAACCACTATTTCTTGAAAGCTTATGAGATTTGATATGTTCAGAAAAACTTCTTGTCGTGAAGTATCACAAGGAAAGTCCCCCGAAATTAATGACAATGATTTTGCAGTAATTTTTGTCAACATTTTCCTTATTTTCAGATTCAAATTTCTGTGAAAAATGAAGATGATGAAGGTACAAAACTCAAAGAAATTATGCTAAAGGTAGGAAAGGATTTTGTTCGTTCTCAATTGTCTAAGTATATTTCTGGACTCAAAGAGGAATTTTCAAAAGGTATGATTTTACCTAAAAAAGACCAGATCAAACCAGACTCTGTTAAAAATCTAACTAGTGGATTTAACAAAAAAATCAATATGGAACCAGTTGTTGATAATGAAAATCAAAGGATAGGTCTGAAAATTGATACCAGGACCATAAAAGAGTCCCACAAATTTCAGTGTACTGCACAGGAGTTTTATGATGCTCTTACTAGAATTGAAATGGTTACCGCATTCACAAGAGGTCATGTTAAATTGGATCCTGTGAAAGGGGGTAAATTTGAGTTGTTTGGAGGTAATATTTATGGAAAATTTGAAGAGTTAGTGCCTGCAAAGAAGATTATTCAGCAGTGGAGGTATAAGCAATGGCCTGAAGGACACTTTTCAACAGTAACTATTGAGATAGATCAAAAGGTAAGTTTCATTGATCTTTAATACAATCTAAATTTGTTGACTTATGGAAAGAGAACACCACAATGAATGTATTGTTTGAGGGTCTTCGGCACATAAAAATTAAGTTTAAACTTTTTTGACAATCTCGATAAAATGTAGCGAAAAATCATTAAAAAAATATATAATCAATTACTTGAAAAACAAAAGTGGATCATTCCATGTCAATTATCACACCAATTAAACCCTACTGTTTCAGATTTTGTCAAAACTTGGTTCAGGTGTACATTTTATATACTCAGAAATTTATAGTTTTCATTTTTTATGTCAACATATATTTGAATTATAACTATTTTGAGTTTCTAAGAAATACCTAAAATTGTTCTATGGGTATTCATGCAAATTGCAATTGCTCATCTCATTTTAAATGCCTTGGAAAAGGTATCATTTTTTTTCTATTTTCATTATTTTTTATTTTTGCTGGTGGCTCATTGCAGGATTTGTACAGAATCTGTTTAAAAGAGAAAAATCATACTCTGCTTTTTCTTGAAGTAAAAATTTTTTCAAAAGCACTTTTTTGAGTAAAATTAATCTGTTGACTTTTTTCTCTTGACAAAAGTTTTTCACATATCACGAAAAACAGTTCATGTCTAAGTTACAGGCAATATTCATTTAAGAAAATATTTTATATTTGTATATCTGCAAAATCATAACTTGTTCAATTGACCATATTTGATATTTTCACTTAGAATACTCAAACACATGATAACTAGGCTAGGTAGAAAACTATAACTGTTATTTTTTATGTGAAACTGTACTTTGAACAAAAAAATCAAAACACCAAATTTGTTTAAAAAAAAAATGGTTATTTCAAAAATAACTTTTACTTGAGGAAAATTAGTGGCATATCACTTTTTAAAATGAATGAGTTCACAACCCCTCCAATGCATATAAATGCATAATTATATTTTAGAGAAATATCTAGGGTCATATAAAATGTTATAAAAAATACATTTCAACAGTTGAAACCTTAAGGTTTTTTTCCTCAAAATTAACCCAAAATGATCTCCAGAAATATTAGCAGTTAGAAACGCTCTGTATAATGAAGTTATGACTGTTATTATGTAAGTACTAGATTTTGATCAACTGAAACTATAGTGATGGCAAATCAAAAAGACAATGATTTTCACGTTCTCATGATTCAATGTAATCACATTAAAATATGTTTTTTCCATCAACCCACTGTCACCCAGCTAGGAAGCAACAGTGTGTGCGAACTGAGGATTAACGAGATCTTACCTTTTAACGTGCGATTTCCAGATCGGTGTGGATGTTAAGCAGTGCAAAACATTTTTCCTGCCGTAGGGCTCGAACCACTGTTTCACATAGCAATCGATTAAATATGTAGAATGAATCACCCAAGCTTACCTAACCAGATACCGTCTCACCTTTATATTAACTCATGGAAGAGTGCATTTACTTCAATAATTATTTATTATTATTGTGAACAAGATCCTTTAGCATGTATTTTTCGAATTTTCACAACATTCAACCTTCAATGACGATGGCTTGATATGCTTCTAAAAGTTTAAAAGAATGTTATTGAAAATACAGATTTGCATTTGAAAACTCTAAGTGAAGCCCAAGAAAAACACCTTTTATAAAATCTCTAATGACAAAGTGGAAATCTGTTCAATTAAACCATATAAATGTACGAAAATATTTCAAATCTTTCAATTTTCTTATATATCTAAGAGTAAATGTGTAACATCATGATAATGGGCTCCAAAATACCCAATTTGCCTTCATTAATTAACCTCTGCAACTCTTACAGTTTTCTCAAGATCCCTATTTAGCAACTAATTTGTGATTTTTATAATATTTCATTTTGTTTTAGAACGATCATACTGAAGTTACTTTGGAACAGACAGGTGTACCTAGTGCAGAATTGGAAATTACCAAAAGCAATTGGCAGCGCTACTATTGGGATTCCATGAAACAAACATTTGGATTCGGTGTGTTCTTCACGTAGATAATTTTTTTTAATGACTCTAAAGTGAACAGCCTATTGAACAGGAAGCAAAGAAATTTTTGTGTGTAGAATTTAATGATTCTTAGTTAGAATTTTGTCATCCAAACATTCTTTTCTCAAAGCTTTTTGTATTGGAAACTATTTTTCCTCGTCCGAAGTGTTTAAAAGACAGGCTACCATTGTTATTTCCTCTGTTTCGAAATATCCATCGAAATAGTATAAGCACAGAAGTAATAATTTTCATGAACAAGGGTTTTTTGCTTTTTTATAGTGCAAATATTCATAGATAATTTGAACACAATCAGTTTTGTTTTTATTGTATTTTGACAGTTTGACAAATATTTGGAGAATAATGTACTTTTCTTTTAATTTTTTTGCGTACAGTCATGGGGCGATAAAAATGTATTCACCTGCACACTATTGCATGTCAGTATAAGGTATAGAATGTTGATTGAACAAGTGAAAAATTACTTTTTTTGAATAGCAATTGTATAGTGTATATCTCCAAAAGTATGATTATTTGATTTTTTCCATATAAGATGGTCATCATTTCAAATCAAATAATAATATTCCTTCTATGACTGGTGGCCCCATCTGATTCTGCGAACTGACCTTATTTTACCCTCTGTCCGAAACATTTTCCGGATGCTCCTTTGAGCAGCAACACATGTACGAATCTCTATCATAAATGTGTAATGTTTCTCGAGAATAAAGCATCACTAGCAATATTCTGAAGATTATAAAAAACTTACATTTCAGTGAAACTTTTCAACTTAGGCTCTTCCCAATTAGGCGTTCCAGATATATGTCACATTCAAAAAGGCGTCTCATGGCACACATAGATTGTTGATGTTTTAACATTTCTGATTTTCAGTTTTCATTTTTACATAGAATATTCGTGTTTTTTCAGGCTTCAGCAATGATATTATTGAAGATGCTGAATCATTTTTCTTACCAACTTTCAACACAAATTCAATGATAAACTAGTTTTTATAGTAAGTACCGTTTCGAAATAAAAAAAAACATTTATTCGTGTGAAAGTTCCTGCTTCACTCTATTTTCTAAAGTCCCCATTATCATTAGGGCATTTATCGTATCGACCAACTTTTGTAAGCCATCCTCAATAAAGATTACCGCCTAATTAAATAACTACTGCAGCACGCTTGTTTTGACTTTGTTGTCATACTTGTTGAGCTGCCTAGACAGATGTGCCGTCAAATGCAGGAAGAAATTTTGTACACTCGGCACTAGACTAAGACTTTAGAGAAGGTGGTCCAAATGTTCCCAGCCACATGACAGGAGGTCGCCCACTTCATTTCTCATCGTGAATGTTTGTAAGGTCTTCTCTAAAGACCCTAACCCATTTATGTCCCAATTCCATCACTCATGTTTTTGCCATAAACTCCACAGATTTGACGATGAGTTTCAGCTGCTTCAGCCTTTATCTCTCAAAAAACGAATAACACACACTTCAGTCAGCAGGATTCTCAATCGGCGGCAGCATTTTAAAGATTCACAAATAAATCAGAGTCGACTGGTCAGGTAATAGCACAGTATAGTGTTCTACTGTGGTAATAGCATCTGCAATGTCCTTGTCGAAATCCACACTACATGAAAGTAGAAGTTGTAAAAGAAAACAGAAAAGTACGTTTTCTCCAATATATTGTTTTTTAACAATAGTTTCATATAATCACTATGCATTAGTAAATGCTTGTTGATTTCCCATATTCTTATAAATAAAGCAGTTGTGTGTCCTACAGTTGCTGTCTTGGTCACCTAATTTGAAATTCCTCATCATTAAAATAGCTTTAATTAAAAAGAAATATGAAAAGAGTAAATATAATACATTCTTACCAAAAGGAATACAGTTTTCACTTGATTATACCACCCATTATGTATCAGAATAATATAATGTATTATTTTTATAAAATCACACCAAATCAGGTTTTGATAAGTAATTAACTCAAATATTTCATATTAAGTGTCATTGCAACGACAGGAGCCTGACTGAAACACTTAAAGGGAGACAACTAAGTACAAATATAAATGTAGCAGTCATAATAACCAATATTTTTTGTATTCCTTGTCAGAGAGTTAAGTTTATATATATTCTTTCCGCAGTTATCAGTTCGTTTACAAGAAACATTTGTTGAAACTTGGGCTGCATGACTGACACATATTTGAAAACTTTAATATTCAGTTAGGCCACTTTGTTATTTCAGTGTGAATTCAGAGATGTTTTGTACTGTGACTTGGACCTTTAAAAGCTAGTTGACTGATGATATTTATTGATCTTCAAACTAAATACCCAGTTGATGACGTTCGATACGCTGCAAAAAACATTCTCTGTGACTAGTACTCAAAGAGTAGAATTCAACTTCCAGGTAGCAGATTTGGAATGCTGAATGTATTGAAAGATGGCCAATAGTTTTGGAATGTAACATGATTCTAGCTTGATTTTTGAAGAAGCAGTTACAAATTTTTCTTTTGATGTATCATGCTGCTTGTGTTCCATAAAATTTACCTTGATCACCCCAATGTTGTAGATATTTTTACTACAAGCACCTAAGCTTGTATAGGAAATCGAACTCTTTGTATTTAATATTTTAGGTTATTTATTTTTCTCAAACGAAGTGATGAAAATTTTTATTACAAACAGAATAGCTTTCAATTGTATTTGTGATTTATATTTGAATAAAAAAGTTGAAACTCTTCTTTCTGTTCATTGGCCTTCCAGATGAGTATTTCCACTAAGCTGATACTTAGCTTTCACATGAAAGATTGAATTGATGTCAAAAACAGATTCCATTTTTCAAAAATAGAATGACAAATCTAGTTAGGTTTTTGTCAGTGCGGCCCGTTGCAAAGCGAAACTTTGCCTGACCACCAAACGACATCAGTCTTTGTCTTCACTGCAAGTTTCACTACAGGGCAACTAGCTGAAACAAGAGCCTGAAAACAAAACATTTGTGATCCCGTAATTTTGACCTGCCTTAGGTTTCATCACTACGATACTACGAATGCATTGCTAGAATTGCTACCTTAAAATTGCAGGCCTGAGTAAATAAAGACGGTAACATTTCTCCATACGTTGACATGATGGATAGACTTGAATCTTTGCTTGTTTCTGTCATTTTTTAAAAAGAATGAAGTCTTATTTTCATTGTAACCGATTTTGACAGCAATTTTTTCATAAAAATCAGTTCTTATTGAAAATAGCTTTTCAAAAATGACATATTCAAGTGTCTATGTAACATTATTGAATGTTGCAACTTTGTTCTGAAATGGATGTGTCTTAGAAAAACGTTTAAAACTTAATCTTTTTCAAATGCTTGAAAAACAAATTCAGGAATTCAGATCGTTGTTTATAAAAATATGATGACTTGTTAACTAAGGCATAAGTTAGTAATTATAATATCGTAAAAGCAATTTCTTCTCTATTCGCTTAAGTTAAGAACAGCTACAAAAAATAAAATTAAATGCTATTCTTAGGACCCTAGGAATCTCACGTTAAACAGTAAAACCTCGTCAACCCTTAGCTCGAATAAAGTTAGCCTTCTGAGGGTTGTCCTTCGTAAAGGGAAAACTGCTGGAAAATAGAGGAAGATACCAAACAGTTTATCCCTTTTTTACCACTCATGTGATGATTTGATGTGTAGTAGAGATATCTATTAGTATGTGTTTTCTTTTGATAAACATTTGTATCAAAATTATCTTACGACCTCAATATTGCACCAGATTGTGGAAGGTGAAAATACCCAAAGAAGGTCGATGAAAAACAAAATTTTCTTCACAAAAAATTACTTTTGTTCTATAATAATGTTATAATAGAAAAATATACTCAATAACTAATTTTTACAATATTATTTGCTTTGTATCATTCAGATTTAACACAGCTTTCCTTTACAACCCGAAATTTGAAATACCACTAATCAGTAAAAATGATTCACTTAAAATATATCCATCCAACAAACAAAGTAACCCAAAGATAGATGCGTGATCAAAGCATGATCACCACGCACATTTGCATCTATTGGGTAAAATAAACAAGCCTTCTTATGCTGGCCTATCAGATTTACCTGCAATCGACTGGACGGAATTCATTGTTACAGTGTCGTAGTAGTCAGTTATGTTTTAACGCTTGTGGTGTGTACATGTCCGGTATTTTGAAGTTTAAAGTTTTTAAAATATCAAGTACTAATACGGTTGATGAAACTTGTAAGCACTTTGTTGCCTAAATAGACAAAGTATAAAAATACAGTCAATTGGGCCTGACCATCGAACCAAGCGCTAGCTAGTATTTTGACAAATTTTCAGCAATGTATCTATCAGTACCAGCGAGAACAGTAGAGTGTTTAAGTGGTTACTTTCAACCTTTGATTTGTTTCATGGGTAGAATTTCTATTATTCTTTCTTTATTACCGTTTTCACAGTATCCTTCTATGCTAATATCTTTTCATTATCATGAAATGGTAAATAAACAATAATAAACTTATCACTTTGGTTATTTAGATCTTTATTTTGAGGTTAGTAAATTCGGTTACATTTATATAGGAATTTTGATATTTCTACCAGATTTCCATGGCTTTTCTGAACATCCTAATGAAATCCTTGAAAACTTTGCCCTTTTTTCAAGCCAGTGCAAAGTTAGATATCTCCATAGATTTTTCTTTTCAATATGGAACTCATAATTAGAAAATTTTCATATTTGGTTGGTATATGACGAACAGGAACTTAAGGGAATAACAAAAATTGTTAAAAGAAACAGGAAAACGGTAAGTAGTGTAAAGATAAATAACACAATAGATTTGTTATTACCAAAGGTTTAGTTGAACACTTAATCCACTATTCCAATATAAATCCAATATTAAATAATTTCAGAATCATGTTAGCACATATAGGTGAAAGCATCCAAGAATCATATCGTCTCATATTTCTTCACAGTAGTTCCTGAGAATGCCAATTCAAATAAAACCTTTAAAAGTCAAGTCATTATTGGTGTTTCTTATTATTCACGAAAAATGGGAGTTGATAAACTAAATTGAATCATTCGTGGATATTAAGTAACCTGTCAAATCTCTCGTGATTTGATTCAACAAGTCAGACTAGGTTTACACTATTGAAAACACTTTTGCCGCCTCTCAACATCATCTGATGATTTTTCTGGTGTGTGAAAAGTGTTTTCAATATATGTGAGAGGTTCAAAATTCTACTTATCAAGTTAGGTTTACACACTTGAACGTAATTATTCCAATTACTTAAAAAATCCACATTACATGACAAATAGAGATGATTTTTCCTCAACACTCCAAAATAATTTAATGATCCTTCTTCTTCGGCTTCTTGGGGTTACGAGATCTAGATTTCGCTTTACACAGAGGGCAGATAGGAGCATTGCGATGAATCTGTTGATGACAACTCAAGCAAGACTTCATAGGAGGTGGCTGTTGTCTGTGAAAGTAGTAAAAATTCAGTAAAATTACAACAAAAGGTGTCAGTTTAATTTAACACTTGTAGATAATAATATATTGTACAATTTTGAGATACCAGTTTTTCAAAACTCGTGTCGATAATGAGCTCAGTTCAGCAAATAGAATATTATCCAACCTGAAGTTTGCATTAATAATATATTTGGGAACATGCTGTTATTCTGATCAAGATAATGAATGAGCTTTTTAAATTTCAAAAAAATATCACCTGTGGCTTTATTACAATGTGACTGAAATAGTTCAATTGAAAATCAATTCGAAAAATCAGCTATGGAACAGAAAAGAAATTTGTAGTACAATTCTCAGAAATAGTATTGCATTAAAATGAAAACAATGTTGTCAAGGTTGTGATTCTATATATTTCATCATTTTTCTTTGTCTGTTCAGAATAATTTCTGTACGCCATTGTAAGTGACAAATTAAGGCAAAAATGTCATTCATTTCTGAGAATTTAGTGCCTACTATTTTGGAATTATAATAGATATATGTTTCCATATACATTTTTCACCATCTCTTGAAAAACTGTTACCTCAGTTTAATTTACATCCATGTTCCAGAGATTCTCTGCTGTTGAAAACTGTCTGATATTTCAACAGAAGCTTGTAGGTTCAATATGACGTTAGATATACCATACCACACTTAAATCCCACTTCAAGATGCAAGCTGGTTGAGAAGGTCCCAGAGAAACAAATACTTTCAAGGAAATTAACCCTGAATAATATGGAATTACTTTTTTTTATTCAGTTAGTACTCTAAAACATCCCTAATGAAATTGAAACAGATATTCACAGGAACGCTACAAAACGTAATATATGAAGAGTATAAAAAAAGCAAGAGAAAATCTAGAGAAAATAAAAAACTGGTTGAATTAAATTAACGTTGAATCTATAGGAAACTAAGTTAAGTGTATCTTGCAGTAAATCCAATGCTCCAAAAATTGAACACTTTACCTTACCTTACCTAGATAATTTGATTACTATGACCAGAAACGAAACTTCTATAACATACCTAGGGGTTGAAATTGATAGACACTCTAAATAGGTCGATCATATTAATAATGTATTTAAAAATTTGAGATTATGATTATGTACATTCAAACATCTGAATATTGTTGTCAAAGAACTTGAAATTTTATGCTACACCCTAGTGTAGGATAATAAATAATAGGTAATAAAAATAATTTATAGCAGAAAACGCAGTTATCTAACAACGTATCTTTGTTTGCAACATGAAAATAAAAGTTCAATTTTAAATAAGATATAAGAAACATTTGGAGTTTTTGATAGAGAAAACTGCAAAATTCAGTTAAAAAAAAGTAAAGACGATTATAATAGTGAAAAAGCTCTTAAACAGTGAAGTTGGAGGTGTACTGAGTTGAACCTAAAAATAATAAGCAGCCACACTTCGTCGCGTATTTCTGATATGCTGGAATCTTGCTGGAATCAAATGTGTCAAGTCACTTGAACACCTCCCGCGAAAGTATCTTTAAAAAAGAGATAAATCTCCAATCTTTTCGTTGTTACAGACTATCAAGGTTACAAGTGATGTTTGTGTCTCCAATCAGGCGGATGGCTCTTTTCTAATAATAATAATAATAGGTCTTTATTCCCAGAATGATACAAAAAATATGTGTGAACATTTACTGAAACGGGAAAGGCTGAAGATAAGCTGGTTTTATCAAAAGATGCAACCTCTGTTTTTCGGCTTAGGCCACTTGGGTATGCTCAGGGTATGCTTAGGGGCCAAGCTCCATACATGAGAACAATACTCCAAAGAACGTCCAATCTGAGCTTTATAAAGCATCAAAAGTTGCCGAGGTCTGTACAGTTTTCTAGTTCGGAACAGTGTTCCAAGCTTTTGAGAAGCAGCCTTAGCAATTCCAGCGACATGATTGTGCCAAGACATGAAGTTTTTGTAGCTCAAAGGAAAATCATACGTTATCAACGAAAAAGTGAAGCTTACATATTTTCAAAATGTGTGTCTTTGTATTCAGAAACAAAAATCTTTTCATCTCGAACAATGCTGTTGATTATTATAATACTTGTCTCAGTAGAGAATCACACTTACCAGCCATCTAGAATTGCCTGACTTTCTCAAAAGTTGAAGCTCGGTAGCACCTTTAAGTTCAAACTGAAACAATTCTTTGTGGATAGAGGTTTATATTGTCTCGATTAATTTTTAACCACTTGAAGTTTTTGTATACTTTTTATTTTGTTTACTTTTCTTTCTGGTATAGTGTTTCTCCTAATAGAATATATTTATTGTCTATAGAAAAAAAAAATGATTACATTTTTTCACATAAGCTCACTTGAAAGCAGACATATTCAGAATAATCCAACATTCCTCCACAAACTTCTATGTATTATAATAGTTTGCTGTCCATAAATTCAGAGCAACATAAATTCAGTTATACACAAACAAGAGAGGATAAAACTATCTTCCAAGAAATTTCATACCACACAAATTATGAATTTTTAGATCAATTTCAAGAATATAAAGAGAACAAATGATCATGGATTAAACTTTTTACTAGATTTTTCATATTCTTTGAAGAATTCATTATCAAAGTATGTATTTAGTCTTCAGTACTTATTTGTTGTTGTTGTGTTGTTCTTTATGAATCCTTATGTTCTTTATGAAGAGCTTGAACTGAATTGTCATTTTATGTTTATCACACATGAGCTTTCTCTATGTATATTATTTTGTGTTATTATTTTTAAGAATAATTAGATTATTTTTTTCATATAGTTCTTGTATGAATATGACGAAAGAATAGATTTACTGTCTCATTATACTAACATGAAAGGGATTCCACTAATATGTCCAGGAACCTTAAGACTATTCTTATACTTTAAAATATCAGAAAAATGATTTTCATTTCTAAATATTAATGAAAATGTAAAATGACATTGTATTCCCCTAACTGTGAAGGTTGATGTAAATTTTTCATGAAAAAAAGTCTCAAAATGAGAAATCAAGGCATAAGAACTAAAGATCTAACATCTTTTGACAACGTCAAGGGGGTTGGTTAAGTTCACGTCAAGAATAATGTTGCAGCTCTGGTGAATGAAAAAGTGATTTTTCAATGTAAATTGAATATTAAATGGTCATTCTTATTTTAAGCATATTGATGAGATTGCCTAATCTATGACGAAAATGTTTCCTGTTGCACTTTTGTCTTGAATTTGACTGTCTTATGAATTTCTTACAGAGAAAAACTTAGAATTATTATTTATATTTGAATTTTTTCATATACTCATTGAGACGAGTATATGAGTTTTAATTGAATAATATAAAAATAATTTTTCTATCAAATATGTTTTTTACAAACAACAATCATGATATTTTGTTTTCATTTATCGGCATGTATGAAACTAGAATACTCTCTTGAAAAGGCACATACTCTCAAATTATTCGTATTGTTATGAAAACTATCACAAAATAATGGGTTAAAAATCGGGGCACCTTAGACTAAGATCCGACCTGAAAGTAGGTGTTGGTGGTCCGCCGTGGGGAGAGGATGACAATGAACCTGGCCGACTCGAATCTTGTTTGTTTGTCACTAGCCTCAATGGATTTGGTGGTGGTAGAAATGTTGGAGGCAGCGGCGGAGCCAGAGAGCTTATTGTGTTGTCATTTGGAGCAATTGGCCTATTCCAGTCTGCTGATTTGTTAAATGATGAAGTTTGAGACTTGGTTGAATTATAAAGTTGTGAGAATTTCCTGAAAATTAGCATGAATTGGTATTAAAAAAAAGGAAAACACAAAAATATCAGTTGAGCTACATAAATAACTACTGATAATTATGAAATGATATCAATTGACTTGAAAATTTGTTGTAATGCTAATTTATTATCGGTGAATGTTTCAAAAAAACAATATCAAATGCTTGTTTGATTTTTTTCAAGGACAAAACACGCACTACAGGAAAACCCCTAAGGCGCTCTAAGAGCGGTGCCTGTACGAATGTAGCAATTCACATTGGATTTGAATCTCTGGAAATTAAATCCATTTGGAAAAACGTTCTCAGGAAGTTTATTCCACATAACCTGAGTTCTCCAAATGAAAGAGTTCAAGGTGTACAGAGTTGAACCTCAAAACGATGAGTAGTCACAGTGCGTCGCGTATTTATATGTACCGCTCTTGGTGGAATCAAATGTGCTAAGTCACTTGAACACTTCCCGTGAAAGTATCTATAGAAGAGAGACAACTCACCAACCTTTTTTTGATGTTCCAGACTATCAAGGTTGCAAGTAATGTTCGCGTCTCCGATCAGGTGGATGGCTCTTCTGAATGGAATCCAGCATCTTAAGGGAATGCTTAGAGGCGCCTGAGAACAATTCTCCAATAAAGGTCTGATCTGAGCTTTACAAAGCATCAAAATTTGCTGAGGTGTGTACAGTTTTCTGGTTTGGAACAGTGTTCCAAGCTTTTGAGAAGCAGCCTCCGCAATTCCTGCTACATGATTGTGCCAAGACATATTGGTGTCCAATTTAACCCCCAACAAACTTATTGAAGCAGAAAGCGGAATTATCTGTCCTGACATTTTTATATTTAGTTCGGAGATTTTAATTTTTTTTGGAGAAAACCGATGCCTTAATTTTTGTGGCATT
>WOGO01001717.1:0-17372 GCA_015342085.1 Leptinotarsa defecta
GCAGAAGTTTCTTGGGAACAGGAGCAGAAACGATACCAGTACCACGGGGAGCTGGGATGAGACGTACAGTTACAGACCCACATTTTCCGGTGACCTAGAAAAAGAACAACAAAATAATCCAAAGTCAAAATAGGGACAGTAAATTCCTTAGGAATGGACAGGTATCAGACGTTCTAGGCCATCATAGAGACGAATCCCTCTGGTGGAAACCGCGAAAGAAATGGATATTCATCACGTTAAGTTGTAACAGTAATTCTATCGATGCATTGGAATGAAATAGAGCCAATAGAGGTACTATTATTGAGCTAGTAGAACTTGATAGTTGAATGATACTCACTTTGCAAGGCACTGTGTGGGGTTGACCGATTTTGTTACCCCAGTAACCTCTACGGACTGGTACGACAGAAAGCTTGGCTAAGATGATGGCTCCACGGATAGCAGTAGCAACTTCTTTGCTGCACTTCACTCCCAAACCAATGTGGCCTTTGCTATCACCAATAGCTACGAAAGCCTTGAAACGAGTACGTTGACCAGCACGAGTCTGTTTCTGAACAGGCATGATCTTCAAAACCTACAAATTTAAAAAAGAATGTTAATTTTATTATAATAATGAGAAGGAGCCTTATTATAACAGGAGGTAAATTCAGATATGTAAAACCAACATTAGAACAAGTTCTTCTGGTGGAAACCGCGAAAGTAATGGTTATTCATCATGAGAAAAAAAAAACGTTCATCAGCCTTAGCGATATAAAAACAAAAGTTTATATAATTAAATAAAAGATATTATGAAAATACATAGTTCAACTGTAGACACCTTTCACACAACTGAGAGAGTCCTACTTTTAATTCAACTATGTTGAATATATTCCACTGAATAACGTTCTTTCATATTTGTGATTCAATGTCTAGTTTTTCAATTATCATCTACTTAATTTTTACTTATGAATGCCTTATTGGATTTCTGAAATTTTCCTAAACCCATTTTACTTATCAATAATACATCACAAGTTATCTTTGTATTCAAAAGTTTCTAATATGAAAATGGTTTTCTGCAGTAATAGCTAAGGGATAATGATACTAACAAAAATCAAATTACAATTATTCAAGTGTATTTTTCTCAGTAGTTTGAACAGAAAATTTCAAAAAATTATGTTTTGTTGATAACAAACGTTTTGAAATTTATATTTACACTGAATTATTCAAAAAATATGTCATCTTTTATTTGATAAAACTATTATTTTACAAATTAAATATTCTCTTGCATGTGACGTATAAGCAGACCACACGACCATTATAAACTAATGGCATAGGAAAACTTTCAAAATTTCAAACTTTTAACGAAACTGATGGGATTCACAGACAACTACTAATGACAAAAGGAGCAATTCAATTCAAATATGATAACATCGATGAATCAATCAATCAAAGAATAAAAGAGAGCACATATTTTATATTGATTGTTATTTGATTTATGGGCGACAAAAATACAATTTCTTGCGTATTATTATGCGAATATATATTTTCTTAGATACACTTTTGTCAATGTTTAGGGCGACCATATAACACAAGCATACTCAGTGTAGAATGAATGTAAGAAATAATAGCGAATATTTAAGAACCATCATGAAATGGAAAAAAATGGTAACATAAATGTGCAATTTGCATGAGATTACTCATTTCTTCAAATATAACTGGAAAATATATATAATTTTTCAAAACTTGTCGAGTTTTTTAGGATATACTAAAATAATGGCATTATAATTTCAAACTCAGAGAAAGTTCACTCTGTATGTTTTCATACAAGTATTTATACCTCAGTAGTTCCCAAATTTCAACTTTCAGAACTAAGATTGCATGTCCGACAAACATGTCGATAGTGTTCGGGAAAAAATCTGACCTCCGAGGTGGAATATCATACAGAAATCTACAAGAAGCCACATTTACTGAAACTGTATTGAATGGTACATTGTATGTCATAGTCTCAATATATAAGAAAAACAATTAAAGGTTTATCTATTACTCACCTCATCATTCAGTTCCGACCCAATGAAGAAATCGATAATTTCATACTCCTTGATTGGCAAAGAAAACAGGTAGATCTCCTCCAAAGAGCGGATCTTACCATCTTTTACCAACCGTCCTAGCTTAGTTACAGGCACCCATTCCTTCTGGTCTTCCTTTCCGCGACCACGGCCTCTACCGCGTCCACGTCCACGACCTCGGGGGCCCCCTCGGCCACCTCCTCTACTACCACCACCGAATCCACCACGGAAACCGCCACGACCACCGGCTGGAGCTGCGTCCGCCATTCTGAAAATAGCATAATTGTCAAAAGAATCTTTGGAAAAGTTATCATTGTGTTAATTTTATGTGCGGAAGTCAGTCATTCTTGGCCATCATTGAGACATGTCTCTCTGGTGGAAACCGCGAAAGAATGTGTTATTCATCATGAAAGAGAAGTACCTTTACGCAGACTACAAGAAAATTTTTGAAAAGTAGAAATTCATAGCAATTGCAACATGACTAGTAGAAATTTATAACTTAATTGGCGAGTAAAGTTATGAAAAATGTCCTATTGATGAAACGTGCTCGCTCATGCCATGTGAGCACATTTTATGAGTATAAATAAGGCTTCCAACATTTTACTAATTCACAAAAAATTTATATAAAATAAAGACGGCATAGCTAGAAACAAATCATTTCCACTAGAATTGTTTTGTAAGTAATTACCGTTATGTTATGAGTAGATGCAGGAAGCCATTAAAATGTGCTTCTGGTTGAATTTCCAAATGCATTGTGTGTGAATATTTATTGCAGAATTCATAGAGAACAATTTCAAGATCAATGCATTCAAAACTTGACCATAAATCAGAAAACGATGCCTACTTACTACTAGAAATTTGCTCTAAATGAAAATACTTACGTTTAATACTTCCTCCAACACTACTGTCGAACGAAAGATAGGTAGAAAAGGAAGTTGTCGCTTATGAATGGTTTCTCAGCGGATGTGACGTTTAATTTACTAACAGCGCATGCGCAGAAAATTTGTTCTTTGAACGCATCATCCATTCGAGTTGATGTTCATGACCGTCCGAAAACACCAAAATATATGATGAAATGATAATCTTCCAAGAAAGATGAACACAAAGTTTACTCTTCTTGAAATTCTTCAACATACATATATGCAATTCTCGACCTCACCGAAAACTCGTCTTATTTAACCACGTGTCGTATAAAATATTCGTATTGCACCACAGAACTCATAACTATATCTTAGATTCAGAACGCGTTTGTGTCTTTATTTTGGGCAAATCATGGGCAAGGGAATCTGATCCATATTAAAGAAATAAATACTTAATCACACTTATATTTCAATGTTTATCTGTTGAGCTGGAGTAAGAAGTAGTCGGAACATATGTCATTAGAATCACGAAGCATGTGTGAATGGGTATAACAGTTGAGAAATGTCCTAATCCAGTTGAAAAAGCTAGAATAACACGAAAATAACTAGATAAAAAAAATTACTATGATTCTGCAGAGTTATTCGATAGTTTCAAAACTGAGCGATAGCTTCTCTGCATCTTGATAGAAAAAAAAATAAAACGGTTGAAACTAAGGAAAGGCAATATTAAATATTCGAATTTGAATGGAAACGTTTACACATTTCTTTCACATTACCAATAAAGAATTAAAAATCTCAGATTAGAAACTAAGTATCATAAAAGGACTAAAGGACAAGAGAATATTCTGTATCCTGACATCCGCGATTAATGGACATGTACAATTTAATTGAATTTAGTACATTTTATTCTCACTCTATTACAAATAAGTATTTCAGAAATAACAGAATCGAACCACAGAATACCTTATAGAAGATACATTCAGCACGCAACAGGAACTTTTTGAGAATCCCCAGGTGATTACAGTCAACCTAAAAATTTCGTCGAGTTGTTAGTAAACTCGAATATAGTAAAATCAAGCTACGTTAGTTGAAATTTCTGAAATGTTGGCCTAAAAACCTACCGAGATGACATCGTGATAATTTCTCGACTGCAATAAATTTATATATCTGATAAGTTTCAAACAAATTGAATGTACTACGAAAAATGACACACCTTGAACACATAATATAGGTCATAGAAACTTGGCCCCTCAACATGAAAGTGCCACTAGATGAGTGTTTCTTCTGTAAGGTATTCTGTGACCGAACCACTGAAATTATATAGTAGTTCGATGTTCTGTGACCGAACGGACGGCGAGGTCACAGAACGCCCTAGTTAAGGTGTTCTGTGGCGAAGTACACTAGGTGTGTTCGTTTAATATAAATTTAATCGCTCGATTAGTTCGCTTCGCTCGGCAAACGATAATGCACTTCTGTTGTCTCTGTTATATCTGTTCTGTGTTCGGTATTTACAAGAGCAAGAAAAAAATGTGATCGGTTAGCTCCAGACTCAACTTTAGGATCAGATTTTTTGTCATATTTAAAAAAATTGGTAGAGTTTTAAGATTTTTTGGATAATAAACTTTGGTGAAATTTTTGACTTGTCAGCTCATATTATCTTCAGAAGAGTTATTGGGTCCTGGCACATTCTCATTGATTTAATGTGGATTTGTGGCTATTCTACTTCAGTTGAAGACCAAAAAAACATATTTATTCATGAAAAATAATTTTGACATAGAAAAAAGGTTGGAAGCAAAATAGGGATCCTCGGGGTACATCGGCGTCGTTGTTGAAGATGTCACAGACAGAATCATCGACTGTCACTTGTATTATGGGGAATAATTTTTGATAAAGCCGCACCGCCTCGAACAGACAATCTAATAAAAAATTATTAGTAAACTTCCATACTAAACATTGAACTATCGAGCGAAGTAGCCCGAAACTATCCATGATTCTTGACCGCAATGTTCCAAAGATGGGCGACATAATATAAGAAAGTCACCTGTTCTAGGAAATCATATTGATGAGTTGTGGTAATGCACCGACAGCGTTGAAATATACCTAAAAACTGCCTTTTGAACAACTTGATGAAAATATTTCAGATTTAGTTGCCTTACTCCACCACACGAACGGCAGTTTGGAAAGGTTTGTTCGTTCTTCCATCAAGACAACCCTGTATGTTTTTTGAATTACCATTTGGCGCTACCTATAAATTTTGAAGGAAATTGAAATTTATATCATTTTTTAAAACCGTCTTCAAAAAGAAAAGAGTGAAAAGTCGACCTCTGTATTTTCCACTTGAAGAAATCGAACATTAACGCATTAGAATCGTAAATAAAAAAAACTTCCAATATACACTTCAAAACATTTTATTCCAAATTAAATAAAGAACTAAAAAGAAAATAACACCAGTTAGTAATCTTGTCCTGATTTCTCAGTTCAAATAATTTGGGTTAATTGGAAGGACAGGTGCAAGGCTTGAAAAAAATTACGAGTTATATCACAAAAAATTTATTTAAATAAATTATAATAGTTACCACTTCGCTCTTTTTCCCCAATCTTTTGGCGTCCAATGTAGACATTTGGGGTCTATTCTTATCTTTCTACTCTCCATTGCCATGAAGTGACTACGCATAATTTCTTTGCTGAGTGTTATTATATATTGCCCTTTGTAGTAGTTTATGAGATTAAGATTTTGTAAAGTTGAAATAACATCTTCTTTCTTTATACTTGTCAGTTCACAAATTTCACTAAAAAAGTAGTAGCTGGTAAAAATCTGATGCCTACAATCTTTTCTGAGAGAGATACAAATACTTACTTAATTGTAATCTGGGGTTTTTCGTTTTCCCCTACTGGTTTTATGGATAATAAAATTTCTAATATAGTTTGAGCCCAATAGCTTCTATAGGATAAAAGTCCTAGATCTGATAAAGGCTTTTCTGGAGATCCTGTCTTACCTTCAAATTTAGATAATTCATAACCTGTAACAAAATAATATATTGAATAGTCCATTGATCTTGAGAAAAAGTCAACAATTTTCAGCAGATCAGCTGTACCGAATGTAGTGTTTTAGAACCAGCTTAGATAATCTACTGATGACACATAATTTGTTGGTTCAATTTATCATTGGCACAAAGGGACATGAAAACTCCATTATTGAAAAATAAACATACTTACTGAACTCAATAAGCAGTTTTCCGTATCCTTTCCTTTGATAAGGGGGCATGGTCAATATGCACGCCACATTATAGTCTTCCGTGGATTCCTTCTCTTTAGAAAAAAATCCGACTATGTGAAAACCTCGAATATCAAAAACTGTCATAACATAAAACAGAAATGGATCCGTATCATAATACAAAGTCTTGTGGTCTAAGAATAGTTTCGCTAAGAGACACAGGTTTTGAGCATATACTTTGTTTTTCCTACCATCTATCTCAAAAAAAGATATATTTTCTTTTCTATATATTTCGTTACCAGGAGGATGTCGGAGGTTACATTTGGCTAAGTGTCGCTCAAGACATTTTCGGCTTTTTCGGTATTTCAGACAAAATTCACATATATAAATGCAGTCCAAGTTTACCATTTCCTGAAAAATATCAATGCAATACTATTTTATGAATACAAGATAGAAACGAAGTAATAAAATCATTTGATACAAATTATTTGAAACACTTTTTCCACACCAGAACAAAATCATGTCACTCAACGTGCGTTTCACGAACCAAGTTAGCACCAGCAGGAGATGACTAGTCATCTAATGACTAACTTGGTGCGCCAAACTCGCAGGGGAGGAGGGTTCTCAATTAGATTCATTTCACTACAGAAATTCGAAAGTTCACGTACCAAGTCAAAACAATATAATAATGTTCATGAAACAGCTCAACATTTTTTCCTACAGTGCGATGGACTATAATATCAAGTCCACGAAAAAAACTATAATCTAACAACTACCAATGAATATAGAAAGAAACACCAATATATCTAGTTGCTTTTCAAAAACTACACCTTGATCTCCACAAACTTTATTAGAAAAATATATCACAACATGTTTCGCTAGCACAGTAGCTTTTTCAAGTAATTTATACTTCAAGTTGTTCTTACATTAATATTTATATACCACAGGTATTGGCATAGATATGTGGATGACGTTTTGGTATGTTTTACAGGTACTAAGAGGCAATTAGATACTTTTCATAGGGATATTAACAAAATTCATGAAAACAACAAATTCACTATTGAAATAGAAATATACAACTCAATCAATTTCTTGGACCTAACAATTAGTAGAATGAACAACAAACATGATTTTTCAATTCATCACAAACCATCCTGTACAGATATTACTATACATTACGATTCTACTCATCCTTATCAACCCAAAGTAGCAGCTTATAATAACATTATTCACAGGTTAGTCAATGTTCCTTTTTCAATAGATATTTTCAATAAAGAACTTGATATCATCAAGCAAATTGCAGTTAAGAATGGGTTTAAAGATGAATTGATTAACAAAATACTTGCCAAGAAAGTCTAATCAAAAGAGATTCGATACGTTTTTCTATTGATAAGGTAGATAATCAAAACTATAGAGCTTTAACGTATTTTGGACAACCAACGGAAAAAGTGGCTACATTTTTGAGGAAACGAGATATTAAAATTGCATATAGAACATGTAATACGTTGGGAAAGTTAGTTTAAAATAATAAAGTCAAAAAATCCAAATTCGAGAAATCAGAGTTAAGTATATAAATTAAAGTGTGGAACGTGCCCTAAGATATATATTGGTCAATCTGGCAGGACATTTAGGAATCGAATCCAGGAACATCATACGAGCTATGTAAGTAAAAAAACAAATTCAACGTATTCAAATCATCTTCTAGAAGAAAATCATATCTTCAACGGATATTTCAAAATTTTGCACATAGAAAATGAAGGTTTGAAACTGAATCATTTGGAAGCAATGGAAATTAATAAACTCAAAAATTCAAACATTCTAATGACTGACCAACTAGATTTGAATAGATCACCATTATTGAACTTGTTTTCTTAAAAACTGAGAAAGAATTATTATTGATGTAGATGTTAGGTAATATGCTTCAGGTGATCATAATTGAACAGGTACCTTAGGTAGAGGTTTAGGTAATTTTTTTCAGGTAGTCTCAATTGTGTTTACCTGTAGTATATAAATATTAATGTAAGAACAACTTGAAGTGTAAATCACTTGAAAAAGCTACTGTGCTAGCGAAACATGTGATATATTTTTCAAAGTTTGTGGAGATTAAATCGGGAGGTGTAGTTTTTGAAATTACTGTGGATCTTCATCAAGTAACGGCCGAATCAATCAAAAAAAAAAAGGAAAAATATCTAGTTGAACTCAAATTTGCAAAGTTTGCATATTTTCCGAATGCTAAGTCCATGAATTTTCTCTGCTTCTGATGATATCACATTCACTTGATAAATTATCATCTATATTGTACACTGGACCCGGATGTCACGCAGGTAGCTAAAGCTGTCTTGTGGTGACTTTGGTGATATCTCTAACCCTAGCTGACCCGAGCTAAACCACAAAGTGTGGCTTCAATTAAACCCGGGTTTGATTAAAACAATTTTAAGTGATCTTTAATCCCATCTTCCCTAGCTCCATGTTCAAAAATCTAAAATTGGATCATCAAAAAACTCAACAACACAGTATCTTTTTCCGTTTTCATATTCCATCTCAAAAAAGAAATATTCAAATGAAATTCAGACCTCTATTCCATCTTCTCACCTGTGGATAAGGGGCAAAATACCATGGCTTTATTCTATGCTTTCCCAACTCTATCAGTTCAATGTTTTTCATTCTGGTAACTAAATCGTCATGATGTGAAACCATGCTTCCGGACTGTCTTGGTCCAGCAGGAGGTACCATCATCCCAAGACCATCCTAAAAATTACGATAAAAGAATGTATTCTATTGGAAAGTCATATGGGTGGACACTCCCAAAATCGTTTGTGGTTTATAAAATTCTTCCAGTAGGATATAAATTAATCAAGGTAACTTCAATTGTGAAAAGTAGACTTTTTGGGCTCACGTTCGAAAATCAAGAATATTACCTTAGCAGTGACATCATTTGGTATTTTTGGCACCTACAAAAACAAATATAACAAAATACATCCACACTGAAAACTGTATTAAGAATCCAGAATCGTAAGGTGGATTCATGCACCAATCACTCATAAGTCACAAGTCGTAAGTAATAAAAAATAATAATAATATTCATTTCGGTTGTTCACTGGCGAGCACATTGGCTATGGACCTGTGGGCATAACTGGTAGTAACAGATACGGTCCTGAAAGGGTTTTTTTGTGCTCCCTAGAAGCAGCCTGCAATAGCACTATAGCATTTCATTATTTTTTCAAAACTGATATTGACACAACTTATTCTGTAGAAAGAGGATTATACAGTCCAAAATAAATCAATCTGTGTTAGCATTCCCCATCAAGGAACTTGAATTTCTGTGAATTTCGATTGAGTGAAGCTCTCTTTTGAATTCTCAAAATATTTGAAGCGCCTACATTTGCATTTACTCTGAATAAGAGACAGTCTGAAACATGAGTTCTTATGACTTGACAGTTGAGAATTGAGACTGGTGTATGAATCAACCTTAACATTTGCAAGAATTCTTGGGGAAAAATTTCAGATGAACTGTTTCCTCTTTGATCTTTATGTATACCTGGGAATCTTCATTTTCAATTGTGGGTCCCTTTCGTTTTCTATTTATTCGTTTTTGTAGGGCAGCTGCTAAAACTGCGTTACCATTAACTAGTTCTATGTTGTTTACAGGACTAGAAGGTCTGGAGATGCTTCCTGTTCCCATTTGTACCTTTTTGGGGGTAGATACCCCTGTGTTAGTACCACCTACATCTTTCCTAGGAAAATGGACCTTTCTAGTGTCTAGTGATTCTTCTGTGACCCATTCGTCTAAACGTTTATTGACTAAAAAATTTATATAAGTATCTATTAGTGGGAAGTATTTGATAATACTCATACTTACAATCGACATAATGCACATAGTAACACTTGGAACCATTAACATCTTTTAAGCTGATTATTTCAGCCAGTGCTAAAATGGAATATTGAGGATGAATCTTCTCTATATTTGATATTCTAACTTACGCCAATCGTTGGTTCCTGTCATATGCACCGGGAGCCTGCATCCTTCTACTAAAGAGGACTGAAAAATAGATGGATAAATGCAGTTGAGTATTGAGGTTAGATATTTGGGTTACATATATTGAAAATATAAAAATCTCAGTTTCAAACTTACCACAGAATCACATATAGTGCTATCGTCCATATCATCCATTTCGACTTTCATTAGTCACAATTTTTTGAATAAATAAATTTGTTAAAAATGCAACAAACTGAAATTCGTAAACATGTCAAATTCAAAATGCACAGATCACAACAAATACGATGTCAAAATGTGTATTATAGTATTTAGTCACAAATCAAAATTTAAAATTCATGTGTCAGAGTAAAGTCTTATATAGGTACAAAGCTTTCACGTTATTTCATTTATGATTTTATATGAAAGATAACTACTATTTTCGATATTGTTTTCAATATTTGTAACATTTTTGAGAGTTAAACTTTTAAAATCACTTTCAAATTTTATATCTCATCTCTAGGGTTTCTGTTTAAAAGCTGGAATCTCTCAACTCCATCATCTGAAAGTTCCAAAGATTTAGATTTGTGCAATAACAAATTTTATTTTTTTTTATGATGATGGGAATAGAACTATGAAAAATACAATGACAAGGCGGCTTGATTTCAATGGTCCTTAAACCCCTGATATTTCTTCTAGTTTGAAATTGCTCAATGCATTGTTTTCCAAATCTTTGCCTTGTGTTCAAAATGTGCCACTGAAAATTGCAGTAAACAAAAATAACTGCTAGACTCTAAATTTTAAAAAGTTCTTAATGGTTTAAATATTTCCGCTAGGTTTCATAATAGAATGAATTTCCATATTTTCATTATCTGTCATGCAGTGTTCCGTTAATAAGTTGGTTAACCAAGCGGTTTACCAAAAATGACGGAGTGCTAATACCTACTTAGTTCGGTTGACAGACACCGGTAAGGGACGTTTTTCGGCAGGACTAAAAGTTTGACATGTGATGGAATCGGCCGATCGGGCCGATACTTGATGAAAATCCATAACGTATACAAGAAAAACTTTATTGTGAAATTTTCACTAAACAGTTTTACAAAAACTCAACACGTGTTTCACTATAGAATAGCCTCCTCAAAAGTACCTTTACTAACTATTTCAACACGTGTTTCATTTTTGTAAAACTGTTTAGTGAAAATATCACATTACAGTTGAAACCTCAGAGTAATGATATAAATTATTAGTCTGAGGTTGAAACGAAATTTGACATTACGTTACGTCAGTTGTCAGTTTCTGATTTATTTTGATCGTTAAGGCGAGTTCATATTAGAACGATTGCGATAATATTTTTGCGGTTCCGAAAATTTGCCTCAATTGTCAAAAATTCATACGAATTGCGACTTTTAAGACCAGACCTCATCATATCAGAATGTAGGATTAACAATTTTCTCAAGTTTTGTTTAATAGAAGCGTGTCCTCAAACCACTTATTTTAACGTTACTGCCTGCAGGGGCGTGGGGTTCTTTTGCAAAATGAGGTTTCTTCAATGAAGGGCCAACCAAATTCAATAATTTATTGAATAATGAGAGAGTGAGCCTCAAATAGTTGAAATATTTCTCTAGATCACTAATTCTCATTTATTTTAGCCACAAGATTGTGATATTCTCCATATTTTCTTCTATTTTTGAAAATATTTCCCACTATAAAGACGGGGTTTTCTCAATGAAGTTTTATACGGTAAGTTGATATAATTTGAACAACCTGACACATTCCTCCATTTCGGATTCAATTTCGATGTAGGGGCTTAGAAAACGAGAGTCAAAGCAATATAACTACTTTGTATGTTGACGTATAACATTTTGTGGAAATCGCAAAAAAGTTCAATTTTTTCAACTGTTTTACGATAAACACGACGCCATTTTAAATCGCACTTTTTATGCGATGTTCGTTCCAACATGAACTAGCCTTTATAGTTTATAAAGTCCAGAAATTCTGTCTGTTTTAAAATCTGTTTTTCCGTTAATCAGCTGGAGTTGTAAGGAAATACAAAATAAAGCTGGTAAATTATTACTTGCACAAATCCGATTATAATTGACGTAAGAGAAAATTGGAAAGTTTGTTTATATTATTGAATTTGACATCTGACAAAAACACCTGGGGATTTCATGTAGAACACATATATTTTTTTCTGGGTTGCTCCTGTATTTGTATTTATCATCAGTGTCTGACATAGAAATTTTTCGAAACGTTACTTCAACTGAATACTAGGAAAACTAGAAAAGAAACTAAATAGCAAATAAAACTAAAAAATGGGAAATATTAATATTATGACAATTGACACTAAAGACAAATACGCAGTGTGGCCATAATTGAAAAAAAAATGCATATTCCTAAAGGAAATACCGTGTTCCATCGATGATAATTAATAAATAAACAGATGTTATTTTCAGCTAATTACCTTTTCAACATTATTTTTCAGTGTTCTTCTTTTTATAATGTTCTATTTTTTTCACTACACATATGTTTTTATTTTTCTAAAGAGCTAGAAGACATCTGAAGGAACTCTATTGTATTATTACATTGAAACTAATTGAAATATTTAATTCAGCCTCAGCTCACGCACTGCTATTGAAAATTCTTTGTAATTTTTTGAAGAACGAAAAATGTTGAAAACGATCAATAATTTGTACCACAGAAGGGGCTTATTTAATTTTTCAAAGTCATCTCAATTGTTAATTATGTTATTCAAAAAGTCTTGTTTTTTACCGGAGAAATAGTTCTTCGCCCCTCCATTCAATTTAGTAAATTGGTAGGTGTGACGATATTTGGCGATCAAATTATCCTGGTTGTGAAATACTTTGAAACAGACACCTGAATTTGTTGAATGAAATGCCACTGAACTGTCTCAGTACTCTAGTTGAATCGAGGTAAGAATTTTAAATGTCGTGCAACTATATATTTTATCTTTATCTTGCTAGCCTATTAAGTTAAATACTTTATTTAACGCGAAAGGTTAAATGTTATCAAAGTGGATAATAGATGTATAATATAATAAAACATCAGTGACTGGCCTCTTTCTTGTACAGTTTCAACTCTCTCAGTCCTCATCCAACTGGGTTCACAGTTCCTGTGTCCTGAAAGAACTATGGAAAATTACACTTCGGATAGTAGTGACAGTGAGAATAGTAACAAAGTAGTGGACTATGCTTATTTGCTTCAAGAACCGCAAGTTGTTGAAAAGAAGTTGGAAGAATACTTTGGTGAAAAGAAGCTCTTCCGGGACATCGAAAAACTAATACTGCACCACAATCAACTCTCATCTCTTCCAAATAATCTGAAGAGGTTTTCAAACACAAAAATTTTGGATATAAGCAATAATGGACTGGTGGAACTGCCAAATTTACTGGAATACTTGCCACTGACCACACTCGTTGCCAAAAATAATAATTTGAAATACAACTCCTTACCGAAGAACTTCACGAAATGTGGGACGCTGAAGGAGTTGAATCTGAGCGGAAACCAGATAACACATTTTCCCGAACAGATATTGGAATTTGTGAATTTGAAGTTTTTGTACATGGGCGGAAATGGGTTGCAACAAATTTCAAAAAGTATATGGAAACTAAAAAAGTGAGTCCTAACATCCATTGTGATATTTTAAATTTGATACTAAGTATTATCATTCTTTTTCATAGTAATTTTGAAAGTAAGTATTTCCATATTATTTTTGTTTGTCATACACTTTTTTTTATAACATAAGACATATAAATTCACCTTTATTTATAGTTAAATTCAATAATATTTTAAATTGTTATCTGAATGGGTGAAAGAGATTCATTGGCATAATAATTAGGTTCAAGGTTGCTAAGCATTTTACATTATACTAGCTATTGAATGTTTTCAATAATATATAAACAAGTTATTAAACTATTTATTTTTCAATATCTAGTTTTGTCTGAGGATCACTTACAAGTTTTTAGAAAAGGTAGAAAGAACGTTGTAGGAAACTACTGTTGTTGTTTTTAAAAATATTCGAGGTAATTACTCTTTTGCACCCATTCAAACCAATAGCATTGTTGATGAATCTTCAGCCGCTTCTTGAGGTATCAAAAATCATTTCCCACACTATTTTGTTGAACACAGAGAAACAAAAAAGTCGTTAGGTGATAAATTAGGAAAGTACAGGCAAACAAATTGTTGTCTACTATTCATCTTCAACTATTCCTTAGTCGTCTAAAAAAAGGTGAACATATGCCCGGTGTTGTAAAAATCTTGAAAAATCATCCAACTAAAATTCACCACTCACATTATAGTTCAACGTACTGAAAAAACACACTCTAATGTGAGATTTCCACTTGAAAGTTTACAAAGTCGCGACACGTGTTTCGCTATAGAACTGCATCTTCAGGCTTCAAAATACTGACCAAAAAACATCTGAGTCATGTTTTTATAGTAATTTGAATCCTAATGACTATTATTACCTGACAAATTTTATGTAATGTCTACATGCTATTACATACAACATGTTCTAGGAACAATTTGAATTGAAGAATAATGAATACAAGTTTTACCTGAGACCTCATTTTACTTACTTTTAAGATTTGTTCTGATTACCAATTTTCTCGTTGCAAACTAGATTCAATCAAGGAAAACTATTTAAATCAATCTGATCATTGAGCAATAATCCGGAATTTTCACATCTATTGATTTATAAACATTCCAAAAGGTTGAGTCTTGAACCTTTCTCTTCCAATTACAAAACGTCATAATCGTGATTGAACTCGTACCTCTCTGTCAAAAGTTAATTTACAAATGTTGAATTGGTCTTTCCATTAAAAAAACTACTTTTATGCTCTTTTATTCTTTTGGAAAATTTTCTTCTGGTTTTTCCGACATAAAATTTTGAACAAGAACCGCAAGTCAACTTGTATACTCCCGATCCATTTGATACTGAAGTGTTATCTTTATTGTTTTCAATGATTTACTCAACTTATTATTTGTTCTATAGGCTATATCCAATTCTTTGTCTTTTAAAATACGAGCAATATTCTCAGTACATTATGTACATCATGGTTGTTTGTGAAATTATAGGAACTTTTCTATATTTGATTGACTCTGTATTTTCTTTGCCTTCACAGATCTCTCCAAAATGAACACCAAGATAAATATTATTATAGCTCTCTGAACATTATCAATAAAAACCATGTGTGTGACACATGTACATAATTTACATTATAAAATAATCATGAATAATTCATTATCCTATTTTTGTTGAGTGAAGCACTATCTTTGATTATTTATTGTTGTATTTTCGATGTCTGCTAAAAAATGAGGTGAATTTTCATTTTTCTAAAAAAATATTTATTTATTCATCAATTTCTATTATGTCCCCTTCAAAGTAGTCCCTCTCAGATATAATATACTTGTGAAAGATCCCATCTTTTTTTCGATTAGGAATCACCTCCTTAAATGTTTTACCCTTATTCAGTTACACCCTGTATAGAAAACAAGCCTCTGTTTCAAGTACACTTTTTGGATCTAATACTTTCTAATTTTATAAATGTTAGTGAAGTGTTTGTTTAAAAAAAAAATCAATTCCAGTATACTTAATTCTTAATTCAGTAATGATGTTGATTCTTTTTGATGAAGTAACAAATTATGTTAGTTTGCAGGTGGTATACTTCGGAGGAAACCAATTGACTGAAGTGCCTTTGAGTTTAGGACAACTACACCATTTGCAAGCCTTAGTATTATGCGACAATCAAATAGAAAATTTACCTTCCAGCATAGCCAATTTGCACAAACTGAAATCGCTTCTCTTACACAAAAACAAGCTCAGAACTCTTCCACCAGAAATAATTGCATTAAAAAATTTGTCAGAGGTGAGACTTAATTTTAACACAAGCTTTTTTCGAACTTATCTTCCATTAAAACTATATCATCACCTGAAGATTAAAAATTATAATTAGATACCTCCAGAAGTCTTGTAATATATACTTGAATATCTTGAAGATATAAAGAGTATATTTGCTATATTCGTATTAACAACTAATAGCTAATTTTTTTCAGTTGAGTTTACGAGATAATCCTCTAGTTGTGAGATTTGTTAGTGAAATGAGTTATAATCCAGCTAGCCTTCTGGAACTATCTGCTAGAACTGTCAAATCTCACAATGTGAGTTACACACCAGATGATGTTCCGCATACTCTTTTAGATTATATGAAAACCGCTCATCACTGTGTAAATCCTCACTGCCAAGGTGAGTCCATATTCTGTGGAATTTTGTGTTGCCAGCACTATGTTATAAGTATAAAAAATAGACAGTTGACTGTATTGAAATAATATAAAGCAAAAATGGAGGAATGGCAAACAGGAATGAGCGGAGCGTATTAAAGTGAAAGAAGGCGAGAATTATAGTAAATGTATGTGCGTATGTGTATGTATGTGCGTATATGTATATATGTGTATATATGTGCGTATGTGTATATATGTGCGTATGTGTATATATGTGCGTATGTGTATATATGTGCGTACGTGTATATATGTGCGTATGTGTATATATGTGCGTATGTGTATATATGTGCGTATGCGTATATATATGTGTGTATGTGTATATATATGTTCGTATGTGTATATATGTGCGTATGTGTATATATGTGCGTATGTGCATATATGTGCGTATGTATATATGTGCGTATGCGTATATATGTGTGTATGTGTATATATGTGTATGTGTATATATGTGCCTATGTGTATATATGTGAGAATACAGAGGATGAGTAAAAAAGAAAAATGAGGGGAGTACAAACATAGTGCGAAAGAAAGGACATGACGGAGAAAATGGGAAAACACATGAAGAAGATACGGAATAGATGGAAAGACACTGGGTTACATGGGGTATAGAGGAAGGTTATAGCATGACCGAGGAATGAAAAATGAAATCATGGAGTAATGGCAGAGAGAGTAGAATAACCCAAATATTTTTACAAAAAAGAGTAAAGAAATGCATCTGCAAAGCACATATGCATCTGCAAAGCACATATTAGGGACCACTGCAAACCCCTCTTCATCCAAAATACATTACTGACTGTATAATGCATTTTCATTTTCGAGATGCTCTGTAGATCAGAAAATATCTACTTTATACCCCTGCCCTGCATTAACAAAACATTCTGTGTGATTTGAGAGTCGAAAGATTTTTAATCATTGACCTGATTTAAGTTTAATTTTTGAAGTTATTGAAACATTTTGACTACTGAATGTTTACTATCATACTTTAG